>OVBA01002500.1:0-33962 GCA_900406435.1 Lepidium aucheri | reverse complement strand
AAACAACCTAAAATGGTGCTCTAAAACCATTAAAAATCACACTCATCAAACCTGCAGCACTAATCATCTAAACATTAGCCATAACCAAGTAATTAAACCAAAAGCAAAAAGATTAGACTCCACTACTAAGAGTTAGAAGGTTCGGGGAGCTTTGTTTGGAGATAAGTCTGAAGCATCTGGATAACATTTCCTCTTGATTTGCGGTTGAACATTGCTTGAACTTCATCTTGTGCTGATGAGGTAGCCAGATCCAGATCAAAATGTTCAGCAAGGATATCCACCAGCTCATTATTGGTGTGATGTGTTCTAGCAGTATCAGATGTAACCTGAAATGCATTCGTGGTTTGTTCTTGGTCTTGAGTTTGACCTTGACCTTCTTGAGTCTGTGTTGTTGGGTTCAGGATTTTAACTTCCATATCTTGTTGTTCCATTTGAGAAATAGCTGATGAGATTTCTACCGGTAATCCCACCTCTCCTGGTTCATGCATGTAATCCTCTAGCGTCGGGACATAAGTACGGACTGTTGTGTCATGAGTGAGCTTATGGCAAATCAAACAGAAGTTCTATATGCCTTCATAGTGGAAGAAAACAAAGAGCCTTTCATCGTTTTGAAATCTGAGTGGCTTGAAAAACTTAAGTCTAGCAAAGGGATTAATGTTAATTCTGGGTCGTATCGTAGAGGCTCTCAGCATCGACTGTGGCTGGACATCTATTTCCTCAATCTCTCCTATCTCTCTAGCAATAAGTCTGGTGGTCAATGGTGAAGCGTATTGTAGCGGCAAATCCTGGATTTGAATCCAAACTGGAACTTCAGAGAAGAAATAACTAGGTTCTATGGGAGCCCATCTTTGGAGGAGAACCAACCAGCCATTGTAAGAAATTTGTTGTCTTCGTAGTACTGATTGAAGATCCGTTTCAAACTGAAATAAAAACTGGATGTAGTTGTGGTCAATGATACGAGTTGTAACTCTCGTTTACATCCTCCATACTCTTGGTAGGTCCTGAGCCATTTCTACTATGCTCTGTTCGATGTAGTTGATTGGACGGGCCACAATGCTTCTCTTGCTCATCTCAATTGTGTTGCAGTAAGCGAAGTTAGGGATGAATATATCATTATCTTTTCTCCCCATATGAAATTGTTCTATCGCATCCCAAAAATTATCCACCATAGTGAGAACTCAGAGAATTAGTGTAGTGAAAATATAAGGAATGAGCTGAGAGTTCGTTCCTTTATCTTTTTATATACTTGGAGGAAACGGAAACGTTTCAATAACCTGCTCTGCCATCTGTACGCATGCCAATCTTCTTGATAGTATGAATCATAATGCCCAATGCATGTTAAGTATTTGTTTTGTATAGCCGCCTTCGAGCTTCTGCAAAATCTGGTTAAAGATATCAATCATGCCTTGCGTAAGCATCTGATTGGCTTATAAAGTTGAAACTGCCACTTGTCTACTTCTGAACGTAGACTCTCACGGTTGTAAAGTAGGTAATCATTTGAATGAAGGGCGTGTCATAGGGGTAAGAGAGTATTAAGGCGTGAAGGTATGGTGAAAAATTTGTGTAATCGATGTAAGGTTGAACTTAGAAAGAGAGTAATCATGAAGTTCCTTACATATTGGGCTTAATCATTTGTATTGATGGCACCAAGAGACGGCCCATTAATGCTTAGAAAATCATTTGGGAGTTAAGTGTAAAGTGTTTGCGGGGATTTAAAATATAAGGATAACGATTTATAAGTGTGAGGTAAGGTGATCAAGTGGTTATGTCTGGAATTTATACGGGGGGTGGTGAAGAGGTAACCAACCTGGTATATGAGAGCCCATATAATCTTGATATCGGTTTTCTTTCACAACGCTTTTGGCTATTTGATAGTACCAAGAGTCTTGTTGTGGTGGGATCAGTTGTAAAGTTATTCTTCTTCCCTGGTTTATGAGATTCTGGAGTTGTATTTGCTGGTGTTGGAATCTTGGCCATTTTTCTTGTTGTGTGGCTATCTCATAGGATTTTTTATCTTCCATCATGATGCAAATTGGGTAGTACCTCAACTCAATTATGCTTTGTAGAAGGCTCAGGAGTCCTTGAAGTTTAACTTGCAATTTTGATTCCATATTGACCTTGCATGCTATTGTGTACCTTGCATGCCACGTTTTCAACGAATCTTTGTGCTGTATGATCCAAGCGCCTCCGTGAAAGTAGAAATTCCTATTAAAAGCTATATCCCACCATGCCATATATGTCTGTAATCTTGGACTTTGGGAGAAGTTCTTAATATTAAAAAAATGAAAAAATTATAAAAATAAGAGTAAGAATATGATGGGGTTCTTGAATAAGAAAAACAAGAAGTCATGGTTTCCAAACTAAAAACCCAATTTACCACATGTCTTTCTTTTATTGAACCTAACTTTTTAAAAAGTTAAATAAAAATTGAATTATAACAAAAAAATATTAGTATTTTATTGTTAAGAAATTCTTAAGAGTTTCTTAACCTTTGGAGATGCTCTTATATGTCATTAATGAGCTTTTAAAGTCTATTGACATGGACACTGACTTGCTGACAAAATTAACATGTGACATGTCACATTGACAAAAAAGTAAATATTTTATTTTTTTATAACAAACACTTTTAATACAATAATTAAAAATAAATTATTTCAAAAAAGAGGTTTAAATTTTAAATAAAAAACTAAACATAATCTATAATATTATGGTTGAAGAAAACAACTTATACACTACTTAAAATATTGCAATATTCTCATATTCTCTTATAACAATATTCTTATATTCTTTCAACTCTGCATTATATTGTAATTGTGATTATGTTGAGCAGCATTTGGTACAAAAGGTCTAGAAGTCAAAAAGTATTTCCATTTCTCAATTATGAAACTCTGATTTAATATATGCAGACAGAAATATACAATAAGAGTAGTTAATCATAAATAAAAAATTTATATATCATAACAATTGTCTAACATAGAAGGTGGTGAAAGGATCGTCGAGGAAAGTTTCACCATTTTTTATTGTTACTTCATCTCTCCTTTTCTCCCATTGTAGCATCTTTCTTTCTCGGTTAATTTTATGTTTGATAAGGTATAAAATCTAGCACTATGCTTTCTCTTTTGAAAAGAAGACTAATGTGTTTCATGGAAAAGAAGGTGAAATGAAGCCCCATGTTTGGTTTTTTATTAAGCTTAATTCTGTTTTTTCTTCCTCCCACAAATAGATTGTACTAATTTTTATCCTCTCAACTCTGAAACTTTGATGCAATGTACTTAGATGATGATTTATGGTAAGAGTACTTGTCCCCTTAATCTTTATTTTTATCTAGTGTACTTTGATCCCCTCCAAAATTGTAAGTGAGTCCGCTAATGAATAAAACCCTGAACATTTTTTTGTTGATTTTAAACTCTAAACTTTGTAAACAAAATGAAAAAAGCCCTATAACATTTTGGAAGATTATTCTTTGGTGAACCAATGGGAGAAGACTCCCCCCACAAATTTATTACGACAAGATTAAACTATCTCTTAGCGTATACATTTCATTCGCATCAACAGCTAACTTGTCCTTAACAGAGGCCTGACAAAAATCAAATAAATGTAAACCTACAGGTAAGGAAAAAGCATACAAGATAATATGTCGGCAAGACGATTAGCTTCACTATACACGTGAAGAATTTGGACTCTCTAGTTCTTAGATAGATAGTCATAGCACAAATATACAAGAACATGGATGTGAGTCATCAATCCTTGTCTTGAGAAAACCAACCACCATCTCAGAATCAATCTCCAGATCCACCTTTAGTACCCTCCGCTTCCAAGCAATAGTAAAACAGTAATAGGCTTCCAACAGCTCTGCTAAAGGCACGGAGCAAATCCTAATATTTAAAGCAAAACCGCAACACCAACCTCCATATATGTCCCCTAAAACTCCACCTGTTTTGGCTTCCCTTGGAGTATTTTGCGATGTCCCATCGGTGTTGATCTTAAGCCATTCTTTTTCAGGTGGTCTCCATGCAATACGACATTCCACACGATCTGCTTGTGCTACAGAACATGTACTCCAGAAATGCAATATGTACTTCATCGGCAAATTTCTTTATTCTATCCCATTCGATCCTAATACAAGAAAACATCTTAAAGTTTACAAGAAAACATAAAAAACAATTATTATTGTGGATTTAAAATGACATCCAATTATTCAAAATAATTTTTAACAAAAAAATTCAATATCCTTTAGGGGAGTTGAAAATCCAAACAAGCTTAGTATTTCACATTAGAAGTTAAAAATTGCTCATAAACAATATTAAAATGATTAACTAAATAAATAAAGGAAAAATTCAGGAGATTTTCACAAAATATTTTCTTTATGATTTGTGTATATTTTAAAATGTTATGACATTATTGTCTTCTTTGTCTCTCTTAGGTACTTAAGTGTTTATATATTTTTGTTGTGCGATTATTTTTTTAATAACAAGTAACAACTTTTCAATAAAAAATTTCATTTTATATATTTTTTTGTCAACAGATGTTTTTTGGTATGACGAGTGACAAAGAATTTCAATCAATTTTTTTTTTTGAATAAATAGAGCATTATTTTTGGGTGCCATATATATTTTCATTCCCTATTGATGCTACATAAAAGAATTTATGTTGCATAGTGACATTTCAGTAAAGGACAATGCAAAACATGATTACATTGTGTTATAGCACTTGGATTGATATCTAATATGTTCAATTACTCTAAAGCTTTGCTATAATTCCAAAATAACTAATGAAAGAAATTTATAACATCCATGACTTTGATTATTCTCTTTGTATATGTATATGTATGAACTTTGTCTTTGTCTTGAGTTGTTTTCTACGTAAGTTATAAATTTTTATTTCCTAAATTCCTAGTCGAGGTTGTATTTTGTTTTGTTTCATTTATGTTTACTAAACTACTAAATAGTATACTAACCATTCATTTTAAAATATATAGAGAATAAGACTAACAAATTTTATGGCAAAATTTATTTGTGAATTTGGAATACAATTTAAAACATCTAAAACTCGTTTAAAGTGTTGCAAGGTTTTTCATAGTGTTTACAAAGTTCAGAGTTTTAAATCAACCAAAAAATGTTTACGCTTTTATTCATGCTTTTTATGTAAAATTCAGAGTTTTTTTACCCATTTTCCCAAAATTAATTGTATTTTATATTTCATGACTATTAACATTCAACAGTGTTTTATATCATTGGTTAAATTATTACTCCCTCCGTTTTATTTTGTAAGGGGTTTTAACTTTTTTCACAATGATTAAGAAACATATTAATTGTCTCTTATAAATTGATTTAATATTTAATTTAAATACAATCTAACCAATCACAAAAAATTTTACCGAATATTAAATTCAATATATCAACTTCGTTAAATTTTGCCTAGAAGTATACAAAACACCTTATAATAAAAACAAAAATCTTAAAACCCCTTCAATTTGAAATGGAGGAAGTATAAATTATATTAAATTAAAAATTTAAATGATAATTACCGGACAATATCTAAGTCTTTTAATTTTTTTTTTCTTGTATCAACATTCAATAATGCAATATATGCATGTTTTTAGACAATAGTATAATATTTATTCCTCTTTCTTTTTTGCGTACACATCAAACAGGTCCACCTGTTATTGAACTACAGATGAGAGAGTGAATGCTTTCCGAAATTTAGTATTTTTAATGAAGAGTTAAATAGATGAATAAGAAACCTTCCAGAGGAATGCATGACGTTTGAAGTCAATGTTCTGTTTTGCTAAAAAATAAATTTCTCAACATTTTTAAAGATGTTGATTTCAATCAGAAATCTTACAAGGTAGCAGCAAAAATACTTTTCCAAAATTAAAACCCTAAAGGTAAAANNCAAAAATAAAACCCCAAAAGGAAAAAAAAAAAAAAAAAAAAAGTTAAACATTAACACCCGATAAAAAGAGTCTGCATGTAAAGCAAAGCAAAGAGCAGCCAAACATATAATAACTAGAAATGAGCCCTAAATGTTTAAATCTACAGTAAGTAAACCCAATTAATCAAGCAAACAAGACGCCTAATTTACCCCCAAAGATCTCTCTTTTTCTTAGCTTCGATAAAAGGCAGCGATACAGTCGGGAATATCAATCTCTCCCTTCAACTCTTTCCTGTTTTCCAAACCTACGATTAAAAAAAAATCAGGTCTATTGAACACAGGAAGCTTCTTCTTGTTACAGCTTTAACTTTACGAGTCCACCATATCGTCTTGGATCTCATTAGGAGCGATGAGCCCAGGAATCGAAAGCATTCTTTGACGCTCTCGTTCTCTCTGTGCAGCTGCTTCCTCAGCATACAGATCTTTGTTATCCTGAAATTAGCATTTTCATGAATCAGCTTTTGCCAATATATGTTTTGACTTCTTAAAACCAATTGAATGACCAGGTTCATTACCTGAGCGGAAAATTCCTTAGACTGTACAAGGAAGTCACGAATATTGTTCTTAAATCCAGACGGGTCATGTCTAGACTCGTAAAGTCCATTCACAAATTGTGTGACCTGTATGATTATTCGTAATCAATATCAGATTTGAGAAACAAGAGGAATCAACATGAACACTGTATAAGCATAACTCCTGGTTTTAGTTTTTATCTTACTTCTGCTGCAGTCATGTTTGGGAATGACGAGCTCAATAGTTTTATAGTGTATTCACGAACAAATGCAGCGTTATTCGAATATGGATAAGGTACGGTAGCAGCATCCCACAAAGGTTCTGTTAAGGAACCGCTCTCAACCTGAAAGATAAAATCAACAAAAGCCTAAGTCGATATGACTAAGCGATTACTTAAGCAATCAATAAGATTAGATGGAGAGAAAAGGTGACGGATTTACCAAGCAAAACAGATGCTGTAGCACCAACACATGCAGCTTGAAGCCAGGCTTATGGAAGGTGTCCGTCAACACAGCAAATATTTCTTGCTCGATTTGCATAAAGTATGATCGGTAGAATTGATTACAAAATTCAGATTGCTGTCATAATGAGAGACAAACGTTGGAAGCAAGCAAAATATATGGCACAACCACAAGAGTAAAAGACAGAAAACAAACACCAAACCTGAAAGTTTTTCAGCATCTCAAGCAAAAGATTAAGACCAGTTTCAGCAATATTTCTTTCAGTATGTCTGAATGCCCAGATGATTGAATCCATCACTAGCTTCAGTTGCTGATGCAAAATGACAAGACAGTAAGAAAGATACACATATAATGAGACAAGACAGAGAAAGAAGGCCATAGGCTCCTTCAATCCCTTGAAGAAAACTATATACAAAAACAAATTCCACTACCTGACTTGATAACTTTATCAAGGCTGGGAAACAATATGTAGCAATAGCTCGGAGTAATGAGAAAAACTTGAGGCGGTGTTCCGGATAATCTTCAAAATTTTTAGTTATCATCTGCAGAAGTGAGAATCAAAAGTCTCAGTAAAGTATACAAAGCATAAGTCAGACCGTTTAGAAAGCTTTCTAAGCCCATAGATCACGTACTGCACCAAAGACTTAACATTTCTGAAGAAATAAAGAAGCAAGCAAAGATTATGCACTTAATCATCAAAACTACTTTATGTCCCTCACAAGATGTGAGTAGGATGAGACAACAAAGGGCAGTCCATAAAATCAGTTACCTCTAATGTACACTGGAATACAGCTTCAAATATGTGAGGCACGTCATCTAACATTGTCGCCTTGTACCTTAAAGAACAAATCAAAAGTATGCCAAGGGAAGTAAGTTCCGGTTATAAACTTATAATCTCGCAGGAATAATTCATCCATTTATTTGCATAGATAGTCATCCATGATGAAATAGACAGAAAGGAAAATAGTGAAAATGATGCAGATGTACACCCAAAATTACTCTAGCACGCAGAAGCTAATAAAAGGCATACTTGTTTATAATTGTTGCAAAGAGTGAAAGAACTTCAGATTCCCTTGCATCCGGGACATTCCTCGCATAATCACCAAGTACAGATTCCATCATTGGTGGCACAAATTGTTTCCCTATGTGTGGTTGGTCTTCAGCTTTGTCTAAAAAGGTTTCGATCAGCTTAAGGGTTTCCCTCTTAACAGATCTGTATAGTAAAATATTAAAATACAAAAAAAATCAGTTTGTCACATAGAGACATGTAGAACTGTGTCTTTGGTGCATAAAACCATCCAAACCTTAGGAGTTTTACAAAAGATGTCTTGGAAGCATAAGGCCCCCCATCAGTAATGCTGGCTGAAACGAGTTCACTATACATCCTGGTGCAGCCATGAAAAAAAACACCCAAGTAAAATAACTAGAGATATAGTACTACACATCAAAGGCTATAATGATGTATCCTGGATTTACCTGTATACATTCAACATATCCAAGAAGATCAAGGAAATTTGGGATAAGAAGTACGTCCCAAGTGAAGTAGCGGCACTAGTATTAGTCTGCAGTGAAGAACACATGTTAACAGTTACAACATGCAATCCAATCAAACAGTTATCTAATCAGGCAACAGATGCACAAACACAACTACAACAAACATAATATTTCACGTTATGATATAACAAGGCATTGGGAAAAAAAGATGAGAAATCAGACCTGTAGAATGTTAAGCACTGTACGTATCACAACTGGATCCTTGAGAAATTCTACACTTTGCCGTGCTTGTCCTATGATTTCTGCCCATTTCTACATTATAAAGCAGAACCATTCAACAGTTCTGGCTTTAGTAAGCTATCCAAACAAAACTTTACAACCTCTAATGATATTAGTCAGCTATGTAAACAAAACTTAACAACCTATGTTAACAAACCTGGTTTGGGAGTGCCATCAACCTCTGGAGATATTCATCTCTCTTCTGAGGATCTGATTCTGCTTGGATCATATTGCCAACCTAGAGAGAGAGAGAGAGAGAGAGAGAGAGAGAGAGAGAGAGAGAGAGAGAGAAACGATGAAATCAACAAATAAATAGCTCTCATTGGCATGCAAGAGACGCATATAGAATGCTTACTGATTCATAAAACGAGTGAATTTGATGAGGCTCAAGATCTTGAACGGTTGTGGCAAGGCCTGAGAGAAGTTCAGATACAAATGGTTCATTCTCTCCAACCTGAAAGTGCAAGAAAGTATAATTAAGTTCTTATTCAGAAGACAAAGGATAAAGAAAATGGTGAATTTCAACATGGCAATACATACCTGTACGATAACAAATTTGCGCTTGCACTTCTGAACTATTTTCAAGAATGTATCACAGGCCATGTCCTGAAACAGAAAAAAGAGTATTAACTTATATTGGAAAGGTGAAAGTTCCATGCAAATGCTGAGTTGAGAGGAAAGAGTCAAATACTAGCTTGAGAAGATTATAAATGACTGCACCGTGGACCAAACATAAAGCAAACAACATGAGCAAAGTTTTGCTACCAATATAATCTCCAAGGACTTAAGGATCATAATCTCGGTACAAAACAGCACATTGTTTAACTTGAGATTTCTGCTAGAAAACTGTAATCTCAGAAAGTTTAAAGTGTGGTACGTGTACCTGAACACCAGGATGTGTTTCATGCATGAATTCAAACAACTTATTCACAACTGTCTTCAGAAACTTCCAATGCGCCCTTAAGAATCTTGGATACTGACCAACAACATACCTGCAAGAAAGCCAGTGCAGAATTGAAACGTTAAACTAGAAAAAAAGGAAGATGAACCTCCCATATCTTTCGGTTAAGTATGCATAAAGCTAGTGCACCCTTGAAAAAAGTAGAAAATGCAATTCGCTAGAAGTACAGCAATATAGGCCATATATGAAAAAACAAACTTACATGATGTTGCTCGCAATAACAGCTTTATTGTCTTTTCCCTTTGTAATTTCACATAAATTTAACAAATCACGAATGACCATCACCAAAAATCTGTTTTCCTGGAAATAAAACATGGAGTTAGATTCATTAATTGCAATAGAATCAACAAGGTTTGACACACCGTCCCAGAGAAAATAAGGAGCATTCAAGCAGATATTGATCAATCATTACAAGTGGAAGGCTAATGAACGAAAGCAACTAAAAGTAGAGGTCAACACTGCCAAAGATTCTGAATGTGCTGAAAGCGATTATGGTATCACAGAAAGGTTCTGTATTACAAACAAGAAGATAGAAGGCATCAGGCAGAGATCTAGCAAATTTTACCTGATCTTCTGCCATAGATCCAGAGATAGATCCAATAGCCCAGCACAAAGTGTTCAAATTGTTCCATGCCCACTCCTCCCCACTTAATTGTTTGTTTAGCTTCCTCAGCATCTTTATAATGAAGAATCAGAAATTAACATCAGCATAAAAACATGAAACAGACCGAAGACAGCTTAAAATAGGTACCCATATCTAATAAGACTTCCACATTTATATTTCTACGATTAGGGTACTACTGATCATTCCCTCTAGAAAAAGGAAAAACTCATTTCATAAACACCATCCTTGATCAGAACCCTCAATATACTTTTCACAAAGTAATAAACATAGAGCAATAAGACCATCTATACCTGCTTCTCTGTATCATCATGGTCAAGGTGAGAAAGGTAAATTAATGTCTCCCGCATTATCTGCAATTGTTGAAAACACAATGGAGAAAAAGAATATCAAAAATAAGTAGAGTAAGATAAGATAGAGTGGCTTATATCAATATACATATATATATATATATATATATGAAGAAGTGCAGTATGAACTGGACAAAAATTTAGTACCTTATACTGGACAAGAACATCATTGTCCTTCATAGTTTCACGGACGATGTTCCCATTTTCATCTTCAACAATAAGCACTTCTTCAGGCTTTGCCATGCGATTAATCATTAACCCTCTTAATTTGGACATTGGATTCGAATAAAGCTGACGCCTCTGCATGACTTGAGAACCAAGACCATCAGCCATACCCGAAAGGAAAGGCATCTGAAAATATACCAGTCAATTCAACGGGTGTAAGAAAATCTAATCAAGGAAAAGTTTTACCAGTACAATATACAACTGGTAACCACCACGTAAGAATAAAATGAAAAATGTTTTATATTATTGAAGGTAATCATCCTACCTGCAACCCCATCAGGTTCACACTTACTGCAGGGTTATCAGAATTATGATGTGCATCGAACAGCTCCAAAACCAACGAGTTCCAATAGTCCAAACAAACCTGCTCAAACCACAAGCAAACATGAAACCGCCATCTTTCGGACCACGGGCAAGGCACATAAAAGCATAATAAGGAAAAACGTATAATAGAACTGCAATTATAGCAGTAATATTAACAATGCCATTTTACATACCTTAAATACTTCAGTGTCATCAACATAGGATATATTGATCAGATATTCGAGACCTGCCAGTAACAAAGTGACAATTTCTGGCGTTGATTCTAAGACTCGTATATGATACTGCAAATAAAATGAAGAGGTAATGAAAAAATTAAGAAATAGATGAGGAAACAATGGAAACACTAAACACAAATACCGTGAACTATCATTATACATATCCAGAATTCCACCCAACATGTGAAATCTAAGTCAGCAGAAACGAAAGTTTACCTTGAAGAAGGAAGTGAAAAATAATGCCAGGTTCTGGATAAATGCCTAGAGGTGACATAAGATACACAGTCAAAACCTTGAAATGTTTCTCAAATTAGCATTCTGCCTCAGGACCACGTGCACAATAATACTTACTTGCTCTTCACCACTTCCGCTTGAGTATGCCTCAGGGATGTTCGTACTTGGCGGTAGAATCTTCTGCAAATATGAGAACAAGTGTAGGGCATCAGGCAAGAAGCCAACACAAGCATGGAGTAAACTAAAATAATTACAATAACTTATTGAAAAATGAAACAGCAGAGTCAGAGTGCCAATAAACAAAAAAAAACAAAAGAAGAAATGAAGAAAAGTAATTTACCCCCAACTGATCTATAAATATGGTGTACATTTTGACATATTGTACATTGTAGAAGTCCCCAAAATTAAGAGCTGCAACCTGGCGGAAAAAATTCAAGCCACAGCAAATCAGATAATGCATTCAATTAACAACAGCAAGAGCTTAACAAAAAACTGAAGTATTCCAGTACCTCAGTCAGACATTGAAGCGTGAGGTTCCTATATGCTGGCACAGGAAAGAATTTTAGAAGGGTCTCAAGCTGTAGACAACCAGAACAGATATCAGAATAACACAATCATAGTACCAATCAACATAAATTTTTATTTTATTTAAGAATGTTACCAAAGGAGACTCAAAAATATAGCCCAATGGAATCCAGGAAAGATAGGCATGCAGAGCAGACAGTGTTGCACGTATAAGATCCTGTCTTTGAGAAGCTGAGAGGACATATAGGCATAGCTCATGAATGAGTTTGAACTCGCTTCACAAGCAAATTAATACACGTCACTTAGCCATAGTTTAAAATCAATATTTCACTATGCTAAATATAAAAATCTCAAAGAGTTTGACATGCCTGTTAAGAGACTGTTTTAGCTCTTTAATCTTCTGCTGAGTCATTTCTCCTCTTGAGAAATCAAAAACCTCTTCACTTAGGAGCTAACAAAGGAAGAAACGTTATTATTTTCAGTGGGAACTGATTAGAACATCATGTAGAGATTCTTACTTTCAAAATCGCCATGCAATTTTCGCAGATAGTTTCACTAGTTTTAGCAGCCGCAACTAGATCAGGAATGAAGCTAGTCCACTTTGCCGGCCAATCATGCTTCACTATCTGTGCATGTACCACAATTTAGGATATGTAAGAAGATAAAAAATGTCTACACAGTTGGAACAAATTTCATGCATTAGCTACCAAAATAATAGATAATAGAAACATCAACTAAGCATACATATTGATATCCGAGGGTGCTGAAAATACCTGAACTAGAATGACATTTAACTTGTTGACATAGAGCCTTTCTGTTCTGAAAGACGCCTCATTACTTGAGAGCTACAAGGTAAAATCATTGTCATAGTTAGCTAACGATCCCAGTTATATACCAAGTACAACCTAAGGCTTGCAAAAGTATATACCTGAACGATGACCTCCGAGATATAATTTTTCATTCCATCACGCTGTTCAACAGGCAGTGCATTCCATCTATACTTAATGACACCTTCTAGAACCTGGGAGTGGATACCAAAAGAATATTCGTTGGTCAAGCGTCTCAAAAGTACCATATCAATTGACAGTTAGGGAAATATAATTGGAACCACTTCACTTGAGACTAATAAGAACACACAAGATATGCCAAAGAATAACTATAGCAGTAACCATTCTGCACGAGCAAATGCCATGTGCAAATTATTTTCTAAAAAAAAAGAGACAATAACTTGGAAACTTAATGGATAAATACTTAATGATATATTCAAGACAAATCTTCAGTCAAATAATATTAAATCCGATGAGAAATTGAGAATTCAGAAATCAATGCATGATAAACAAGTTAGAAACTAATAAGTTAAACCATTTCGACAACAATGTCGCACTCTGATAAGGTCTAATCAACAGATGCCACAGCCTAACAACTTGATTGTTTACATATGATGACTTTTGTGTGTTAGATACAGAATACTTAATAAATTGAATTGAGGGTCAATATTGCACAGCATATTTAATGGTTGAATTAAACTAAACATAATATCAAGCATTGCCTGCACTACATCTATCGAAGTAATAGCAAAAACACTATGCCAGCATAGATCAACAGGTAACTGATGCAATAAATGTTTGACATGTACCATAAAAAAATGCTAAGACTAACCTGAAGGGCAAAGAATTTGGTATCCATGCTCTTGGTGTTTTGTAAAATGTGAACAACTTGAAGCCACATATCTGGATTAGCTTGCAAATCCCGCAAAATCTGGTCCGCGGCAGCTCTCTGAACATGTTTTGGGAGAAACGCCGATTAGTCAAGGTAATAAAAACAGGTAAAAGAAAGATGAATGCTGTCATTGATGCAGAACAATCGTAGAAAATTTTCACTTTTGAGTGCTAATGTTGTATATATGGATAAAAATCTTTTACTGCCAGATGGCCTCGAACTCTGGGAATAAAACTTTAGATATGATTTGTAAAATTAAGTTTCCAGCCAATGCTACTCCGACGCGGCATCAACAGAAGAATCAAAGGAGTTAATATATTATAGGAAGATGGATCTCAATGAAGCTGATACAAGTGAATTTCAGTAGACCAATGAGAAACTAAACCACTGTAACTCAATAGAGTATTAAACCCTAAGACAAAGAAATCCAGATTGAAAACTCAATTGTAGAAGCACTGTTCAAGCGGTCAAAAACAAACATTGGAAGACGTATCAGAGTACTAAAACTCTAACAACGAAACCCTCCTAAATTCCTAGTCCTGATAACCAATCGAGAAGAAAACGAAGACAGGACACTCAAACGATAAACAGCTAACTTATCAATGGTCAAGCCCTTAAAATTTTCCAACGAACCAAAAGCCAAAAGTCAAAAACCAGAGAAATTGGACCACCTCTTCCTTAGATCCGGTAACAAAAAAAGCCGCAACAGTGGCATCGAGCACAGCGACGTCAATCGGCTGGCTCAAGTCCCTTAGCTTCTCAGCCGCCATGACGGAGAGATGCGAGCAAAGTTCGCAGTAGAATCTTCTTCGGAGGCTAAATAGCCCCTCCGCTAGACTATTAACAGTGAACGATAGACGAAAACCCTAGGAGAGAGAAAGAGAAGGGGACAAAAATCTAGAAAGAGAAAGAGAAGATGGTTTAACAGAGCGAAAAAAAGGGAAATATATATATGGAGAGAGAGAGTTCTCGAAGACACAGCTTAAAATTGACGCAGGTGACGGAGAGAAAACTAGTGCCTTTTGAATTTTGTATTTTTTATCTTCTTTCCTAATTAATTAATCATTAAAACTTAATATTTTAGTACGCTACTCTGCAATTTTTTTAATATGACAGTTCTCATAAATTTGAATATTCATAAAGCAAAAGTTCATTTTTATTTTTTAATCGCCTAATCCAAAACTTAGCATCTTCTTACTAGTTAAAACATTTACAACAAGAGATATCGAAATCGTACAAAGGAAGATGTCTTAATACCATTATTAGTTGAAATACTACCAAGTTTTTATATATTTATAATTATATGTTTAAGTTTCGCGTCAAATATCTATTTTCTACGTAAAAAAAATTTCGCGCCAAAATTATTGTTATAACTACAAAAGGAAAACTATTTAATACGAGACTTTCAAAACACGAAAAAAGTATAAATTTTTATTTTAATAAATCACTATCTAATTTAAATGTGATTTAGTCTTCAAAACTTTTGTGTGGCATAGTATTTTTATTATTTTACTACATTTACAACAAATAAAAACATTATTGAAATAATACAAAAAGATATCTTTTAATATCATAATTAGTTAAATACAATAATTTTTAATACAAATTTAATGCCTTTACAGAAATTTAAATATATATTTAAATTTTGCGTCAGATGTCTAGTTTTACCAAAAACTAATACTTTACGCCAGATATTTAGTTTCACCAAATATAATATTTCGCGCAAAGTTATTGTTATAATTATAGAAGGAAATTTTTCTAATACAAAAATATCTCTTAACCACATAAATATTATAAATTATGATTTTCTTTATTCTATATAGATCCAATGTTATTAAATCGTTACAGGTATTTACAAAAATTAATTTTGCTTATATATATATATGTGTTCTTTTTATTTTTGTTTTTCCACTATTTGTTTCTGGGCACAAATCACTGGTGTTCCAATGGAATTTTGAGCTAAGGTCACATTCACCACAATTGGAGATTCACTTGGTGTCATAGATGATCTTAATCTGAAGAATATGCGTATTCATTTGGAATTAGATTATGCAAAGCCTCTGGTTTTTGAAACTACAATTGAGTATGAGGAAGGGAAGAGGTCAACCATTAATTTTATCTATAAGAAACTTCAAGGTTATTGTTCGATGTGTCATTGTATGACTCATGATTCCTCGAGATGCAAGGAGGTGATTCAGTTAGAGGATGATCTTCATTCAGATAGGTTCAGAGGTCCAACTACAAATAGGGGTATAAGCTATAGAGAAGTTTTGACTAGTGGTCCTCATGATAAGAATCATGTCCCTCGTAGTGTTTCATATAAACATTATTCTAAACCAAGGGTTCAATATCAAGAGAAGACTAAGGAGCTTTTGGTCGATTAAACACGTGATTCCGAAAAAGTAGTTCCAAGAGGGCTTCCTCTGCTGCTGAGGGCAGTGGGAAATCAACTCTGCATTTGGTTTTGAATGGGGATATATTGCCTGCTCATAAGTCTTCAGGGAGTCCTTAGCCGAAACTATTAAAGGAAATTGAAAAACGGGAGGCAACTTAAGTTTCTGCATCAAAAAAGCCAAGAAGAACATCATTTCAAGAGGAAAATGAAGTGGTTGACGAACAGATTTCAGAGCCGATTGAAGCTTCAATTGTTGTTGCAAGTCAAAATTTGGAGGTTGAGGCTGAGGGTGTTCTTCTTACTGAGGAGGAGGTGAATGAGGATGACCTTCTTATGGAAGATTATCTAGGTACATAATTAGAAGGAGAAATGGAGCAAATTGAAGATGACTCTATTTATGTTGAGGAGTTGACAGCGGAAGAACCGGAGAACTTTGTGTTACCTGACGGGGGTTTACTGAAGCATATATGGAGGCTTTCAACAGAGATTTACAAGTGCACGAAGAGGGCCTTATGATCTAAGAACCATTAACTATTGATGGTGAGAAATTGCTAACTCCACCACGTGCTGCAAAGCCACCTTTGGTACGGAGTAAGACAAAAATTAAGCTTGCTACTCCTCTTCGTGGTGCAAGTTCAAGGAAGATGAAGACTCAGTTCATCCTCTCGCCAAGTATTCGTGAGCTGTGAGCAAAAGTGAGGAACGGTCACGTTGGCGCTTCAGAGGACGATTCCTCTTAAATTTTTTTTATTTTGTTTAAGTCTTTTTGTTGGAATTATCAAGAAATTGGCAATAAGTTATCAATAAGTTTCCTTAGGGATCTATGGAAAAAAACATAGATCAGAATTTCTATTTCTTTCAGAAACTAAAATAATATAATTTTTATGGAAAAAATTTAACATCATTTTGGCTATGATTCTTTGGTTACTGTTGAACCTTCAGGTTTTAGTGGTGGACTTTCTTTGATGTTTAACAATTTCTTTAGTGTCGATATCATTTACAAGAATAAAAGTATGATATATCTCACTTATTTTCCAAGGTCACAAGATTTTCATTACTTTTATTTATGGTGATCCAGTTCAAAGATTACAACATCAAGTTTGGGAAAGGTTGATCCGATTCAGTATAAATAGAAATAGTATGTGGTTGAGTATGAGAGATTTTAACGAATTATCTGGAAATTACGAGAAGCAAGGAGAATCTCTAAGATATGCAAATTCCTTTCATGATTTTACTCAAATGATTTTAAATTGTGGTTTGATGGAATTCCCATGTATTGGCAATACATGGTCTTGGAGATGTGCGCGTCACAATGGAATTATTCTGTGCAAATTAGATAAGGCATTTGGTAACAGAGATTGGTATAACATTTTCCAATTTTCTATTGTAGAGTATTTGGAAATGATTGGTTCAGATTATTGTCCTATACTTGGAAACTTTAGGATTCATGCATCGACTAGGAAAACCCAGTTTACATTTGATAGAAGATAATTTGTAAGAAAGGGATGCAAGAGATAATCGGTAAAGGCTGGCATGGAATTTCTTGTCATCCTCCACTCTCATTTTGCGGGAGAATAGAGAGATGTAGGAGAGAAATTTCAAAGTGGCGAAAATAAAAATTCCTCCCGGAAGAGTGAATATTTCTCAACTTCAAAGAAAATTAGAGCATTACCAAAATGATAATTTACGAGGTACAAATGAAATTCTTGAAGCTAAAGCTGAATTATGGCAAGCTTATGAGGATGAAGAGACTTATTGGTAACAAAACAGCAGAAATCGTTGGTTAAAAGAGGGTGATAATAACACTAAATTTTTCATGCGCAAACTAAGAAACGGAGAGCTAAAAATGGGTTTATCGGTCTCTCAGACTCAGATGGAAACTAGATTACTAAAGATCAAGACATTTCCTAGGAAGCTGTGACTTATTTTTCAGAGTTATTCTCGTTTGTGGGTTCTTCTAATTTGAATGATTTTCTTAGTGGGATTGAAAATTTAATTTCTGATAATGATAATCGTCAACTTATGGCTATGGGTTCTGAGGAGGAGGTTAAAAAGCTTTATTTTTGATGGATCATGGAAAATACCAGGACTAGACGGGATGACGACCCTTTTTCCCAAAAATCTTGGGAGGTTTTTCGAGTCGATTTATTGAATTTGGTGAATAATTTCTTTCAAGAAGTTCGATTTGATAATGAATTAAAAATGACAAATATTTGTATTATTCCAAAAAATGCGAGGCCAACAAAAATGTCAGAGTTCAGACCGATTAGTTTATGTAATGTTGGTTATAAAATAATTTCTAAAGTTCTTTGTCTTTGTTTAAGAAAGGTTCTTCCAAAATTGACTCGAAAACTTAATATGTGTTTGTCTCAGGCCGAATAGTTTTATATAACATTTTGATAGCTCAAGAAAAGTTTTATGCTCTTAGAACTAATAAAGATGTAAAAGGTAGATTCATGGCTACTAAAATAGACATGAGTAAGGCTTATAATAGAGTTGAATGGGTTTTTGTAGCACAACTACTTCAGCGTTTTAGCTTCCATGACCATTAGATTAAATGTATTATGCATTGTATTCAATCAGAGAGATATTCAGTTTTGATTAATGGTTTTCCCAAGGGTAAGATTTTCCCAAAGAGAGGATTAAGGCAAGGGTTATCCCCTTAACTATTTATTCTGTGTACTGAGGTTTTGGTTTTTATCTTGAGAAAGGCAGATATTGAAAACAAGATATCCGGGATTTCTATAGCTAGAGCAAGTCCAAGAGTCTCCTATCTATTATTTCCAGATGATAGTCTTTTTCTGTAAGGCGAATAGTGGGGAAGCCCGTGCTATTCTAGCGATTATGAAGATATTTTAGTCAACAAATTAATTTAGAAAAATCATCAATTCAGTTTGGGTATTCGATTCAGGACGAAGTTAAGAATGAAATTCATTAAATTCTGGGTATTCATAAGTTGGGAGGTATGGGAACATATTTGGGACTCCTGGAAAGTTTAAGGGGAGACAAGATAAAAGTTTTTTCTTTTGTTCAAGAGAAGTTAATAGAAAAGATTAATAGTTGGTTTTCAAAATAATTATCCAAGGGAGGTAAGGAGGTTCTTATTAAGTCAGTTCTTACTGCATTACCAGCCTATGTAATGTCCTGCTTTTGGCTTCCGAAATAGGTAATTCTAAAATTGAATTCCGCTATTACAAATTTCTGGTGGAGTAATTCAGAGACCTCAAAGGGGATCCATTGGTTGAAATGGAAGAAACTTTGTAAGCCAAAATTAGAAGGAAGACTTGGATTTAGAGTTTTAGAGGAATTTAATATCGCTCTATTAGATTTCCCAAATTCTCTTTTCTCTAGAGTTCAAAAAGGTCGTTATTTCAAGAATAATAGTCCCATGGATTGATCCGAGTATATTCACCATCTTATGGGTGGAGAAGTATTATTCTGCGAGATCATTGGTGAGCAAAGAAATTATTAGGCGAATTGGGGATGGCCATTCAACCTCTGTTTGGAGAGACAAACATTATTCCGAGACCAGCTAGAGGGATTGAGCCCGAGCTCTTTCCGAATCTAACGGTTGATTAGTTTATTAACCATATTTCCAATACTTGGCGGGAAACCCTTGAGACAGTTTTTAGTTCCCAAGGATGTCAAGTTGGTCTTAGGGATCATATTCAATGAGTGAGGAATCTGATTATTGGGGATGACATTTCATCAAGACAGGTCGTTACTCTGTTAAATCAAGTTATATGGTTGAAGAGAGTAGTACACTTGTAGATATTGGATCTTCTGGTCCGATATTTTACCTTCTCCAAGCTCATGCTTGGAAGCTGAAATGTCCAACTAAGATTAAAAAAATTATTTGGCAAGTAATTTCAGGCTGTGTGGGGATGAAAGATAACTTACAGAGTAGAGGAATTCAATGTGATCCCGTTTGTAGTAGATGTGGTGCGGACGGGGAATCAATTAATCATACATTATTTTGTCCTCCAACACTTCAAACTTGAGTTTTATCGAATATTCCATCAGCTATCAATAATTTTCCAAGCCCCTCAGTCTGGTTTAACATTGATTATCTATTTTGGCGATTACTCGATGGCGCTGATATTCAGTGTTCTAGTGGATTTTATGGCATATTTGGAAAGCAAGAAATGAAAAACTATTTTCAAACATTGATAAAGATCACATGGAGATTATCAAACATGCTAAATTAGAGGTTGCAGAATGGTTCATCGCTAACAAGAAATTTAGAACCATTCATCAAGTTGGACTTGTGCTTTCATCATATTCTTGGCCTCGGGTTACACAACCCCTAGTGGGTAATCTGTCCTCTCGTGGTTATCGTTATCTTGTGGATGGAGCATGGCACACTTCAGATTTGCATTATGGTCTTGGTTGGCATTGTTTCCCAGATTCAGTGGAGGGAGTTTGTCAGGGTGCCAAGTCTATCCCCAGAAGTTTATCAGCTTTGCATTCTAAAGTTGAATCGGTCATATGTGCAATATAGTGTCTCCTTTCTCTAGACATCTTGGAGATGGAGCTAGGAATGGGCTATTCTGATGTTTTGAAGATGGTGTCAACTCCAGATGATTGACCTGCTTTTGCTACCTACCTCGACGATTTTGAAACACTTCTGAGTTTGTTTATATCTTTTGCTCTTCATGTTATACCCCGCTCGCTGAACAACAAACTGATTTTCTCGCTCGTAGTTAAAGAGGATAAGCTTGTGGTTTCAGACCCCTTGTTACTTTTGTGGATTCATCCTCTTTATAATATAATTATTGTTGACAAACAAAAAAACAGTCTAAATTAGCTCTAAATTTGGATTTTGTGTTTATTCAAAATGATACCATTAGGTGCGATTTAATGCATGTACTATTTGCTTTTAAATATGCAACTAATATTTTTTAAACATAGTTAATTTTCAAAAATATATTGTAGCACCCTGATCCTAGGAAATATTATGGTGCATACGAAGAGGTCTAAAAGAATTGATTTGTCCACTTATCTCACCAAAATAGACTTATCTTTCTGGTTAAACATCCAAAGAAAACTCTACAGTTAAGTATGTAGGTAGTTGCACAATTTCAGGAAGGGTGACTTTCCCCAAAGTGATTTTTGGAATCGTGTAAGTGAGTACAAGATACATGAAAAGATCATGTGGTAATTTGTAGAGTCGGTAAACAAGTCTTTAAAGCCTCTCAAACATAGCTTACCGACCGTCACGTAAAGGTGGGCCCGTGGGCTGGGAAAGGATGTGGCGACTACTAAGGGTGATAGTAAGGAGGTTACAAGTGGTACCAAAATCGAACCCAATTGAGTGTGGAATCTAGAGAGCTCACACCATCGGGGGTGGCGATCTTGAGCACGCAGCAAAGACATTGCGATCTTTTAGTGGGAGTGATCTGTATTGGTTGAAAAGGTGTTACTAACTAGCCCTGAGAATAAATATACGTATTCACCGGATATTCGGATCCGTATTCAAAAATTAAACTGAAAAGCGGATACCCAGCCAAAACAGATACATATACGGATAATAAATTTATATATTCAACAGATAAGGATACAGATACAATTACTACAAAAATTGGACCGCATATCTGGATCTTTATTTAATCTCATTCATAATTTTTGTAACTTAATCCCATTAAGAATCAAAGACTATATCTCTTTTTGTTGTGCTTTCATTGTAACATTCTTATGAGCTTAAACAATCATTCTAGAGCCAAAAAGAAAACAAGTTCATCCAAAACCTAAGCTTCAATTTCTTCGAATCTATTCGTTCTTTCACTAAAATATGTCACTGTACTATCTAGATTCAGGTAAAGCTTTCTTTGTATTAATTGTTATTGAGTGGTTTAGGTTTTTGATTTGAAACAAAAACCTAAGTTTCTGAGGTTTGTTTTTGATTGAAAACTTTCTTCTTGCAGAGCTTGGTTAATATTTCTATTTTGGGCCTTCAAGAACACAAAGACTAAGGTACATCTCACTGATCTTAATTTCGTGGACTGTTTTTTTCAGTTTACTTATTGATTCTTTTAGAATTTGCGAATTTCAGAATTGTGGTTTGTTAGTTCTGTAATGATTGTTATATGCTAATTTCTACAAATTGATTGTTTATGCTTCTTTGTTCTTCATATTCTTGAGCTGATTTGTTGCTTATCATTGTGCTTTGTGTTTCCTTCTTGAGTTGTTTCATTGTGCTTTGTCGTTGTGTTTTGATTTCTATACATTTTGCTTTGTTGTTGTAGTTGTGTCAAACTTTAACCTTTCATTTGTGATCATTATTACTTGTTTGATATTTCGTAATGAGTTCATAGAGATATCCGTAAAGTTAAAACCTTTGTCTTACCCTACAACTTTTCAGTCTCACATATGTTCTTAAACACAAGATTTGCTTTGGTTCCTTAAATGCTTATGATCACTTTGTAGAAGTACACAGAATTCATGAAGTTTTTGTACATAATGTTTTAAGAATCCATGAAGTTTTTGTACATGATTCCATGTGTCAATGTTTTAAGAAAGTTTAAGTAATGATGATTAAGACCAAATATAGAAAGACATATGCTATGTGCATTTAATCAATATAGTCACAATTTTGTGAACTTTCTACGCCACCGCAACACACTAGCCACAATTATAATTAGTTTGTGTCACCTTAACGCACCTATCACATTATAACTTTCATAATTAGATTCAGATCAAATTATTGGTTGCTTTTGAGACTTGTGATTCTACTTCTAGTCTACTTCTTCTTTATTAGATTAGTTATATGGATCAGAATTATAGTTTTATTATACCAATTATGAGACCGAAACTATAAAATCAATTCGAAGTTGTGGTACTGAGGCTGATATCTCCAATCCAGATTCACATGAACAACACCAAGAGACAGAATCTTCAAAAAATATTGCTGATTCAAAGCAAATATCTAAGGTTTGGCTGTGTTTTGTGAGGTTTAATATTTTTGACAAAGCAAAATGTATTCATTGTGGAGCGATGATTTCATGTAGAACTAAGCATCCCATAACTAATGAAATATTAAACCACATATCTAGATGCAAATTGATGCTTAGAGAAGAAGGTGATGGAGAAAATGATGGTAAAAAGCTGAAGCAATCAACTTTACTTCATCAAAATCAAATGGATGGGGTTATAGGGAGTAGAGTATCACCTTATGTGGGATTTAGTCAACCAACATCTCGTAAGGCATTAGTGGAAATGATCATTATGGATGAGTTTCCTTTTAGATTTGTTGAACATAAGAGATTTAGAAGATTCATGAGTATTCTTCAACCACAATTTGATATCTCTTGTCGCTAAATAGTACATAGAGATTGTTTAAAGATATATGAGGATGAAAGAGGCAAACTTAGGAAGTTTTTAAGAAACTACAAAGGCAGTATTTCTCTGGCTACAAATTTTTGGACATCCATACAAAATATACATGTGTTTAACTACTCACTATATAAATGAGAATTGGAGGCTGCACAAAAGAATTATCAATTTATGCTTAGTTAATAATCATGCTGGTAAAAAAGTTAGTAAAATGGTTGAGAAGTGTTACATTTTCTGAGAAAGGGTGTTAACTAGTACCATAGATAATGAAAGCTTTAATGATCTTGCATTAAAGTACTTTAAGAAAAAGTTAACTTCATGGGAACAACAATTTTGGGTGGAGAATTTCTGTATATATGTTGTGGAACACATATTTTAGATCTGATTAAGAAAGACAATCTTTAAGAAGCATATGGTTCAATCTTTAGGATTAAATCAACTATTAGATATGTTCGATCTTCATCTGGTAGGTTGAACAGGTTTATGGAGTGTTTGGAGATTCAAAAAGTTGAATCAAAGGATGGTTTTGTTTAGATGTTGAAACAAGATGGAATTCAAATTTTCTGGTGTTACTGCTGTTGTGAGTATGAAGAAATGGTTTGATATGCTTGAGATAGAAGATGAAAAGTATGTTGCAGAATTTACTAGAATCTGCAAAGATGTACCAAGTGAAAGTGATAGGTCATATGCTATTGCACATTATGGTATTTTACAATATTTTTATGATGCAACTGTGAACATCTATGAGTCTAAATATGTTACTGTAAATACATATATGAAAGAGATCTTCGAAGTGGATTGGTTGATAGTGAAGATGGACACAATAGAGGATGAACACAAGAATGCTATGGCTAAGAAAATGAAGATGAAGTTTTATAAGTATTAGGAAAATTTTGACATTACAAATATAATGATCTATGTTGATGCATTTCTTGATTTGCAATACAAAATGAGATGGGTAAAGTGGATGATTGACTGTTTGTACTCACCTTACGAGGCTAAGTGTTTGATTGACAAGATCATAGATAATTTGAACAAATTATTTGCATAATATTTATCTTTGCAATCACAAGATCCAATGTTATCTTCCCAAAGAAAAAGAGATTTAATTTGACAATCAAAGACAAATTGACAAAATGTTTGATGATAATGAAGAGAGTGAAGGGACTCAGGTTGTAAAATCATAGTTAGACTCTTATCTAGATGATATTCGAGAGTGTCAAAAGGATCCAGATTTGAAATATTATGTTAGTGGAAGACAACAAGTTCTAAGTAAAATGTTTTTTGTTTGATGGCAAGAAACTTGTTGGCTACACATGTTTCAACTATTGCATCAAAATGTGCTTTTACCACATGAGGTTGAGTGCTTGATCATTTCCGTAGTTCACTAACACCAAAACTGGGCCAAGAGCCGAGATACCCATATCTTAAGAAAAAAATCTCCTATAATACTTTTAATTTACACACTTATTTCTTTTTGATGAAATGTAATCTAATTAAAATACCTTTTTCTCATTTGAATTAAAAAATAAATAAATTATAAAAATTATAAAAAGCTTTTCTGTGTATCTGCTCATATAAACGAATGACTTCAACAAAGTTTGTCACCACCACCATCACTGCTACCATCACTTTCACCATCTCCGTCTTCATCGACCATCTCCATCATCGAGTGTTGTATCACCGCCAAATTTATTCGAAAATGAGTTATAGATTTGAGATGTATAGATTTAATTATGGGTCGATTACCATGATTTCTGGGTTGATTAGGACTTTAATTTGGTAACTTTGAATTTTAGAGGTTGAATCATAGTGCATTAGAGATTAGAACCCGATTCCAATTTGAAGTGATTTCGCGATAGGATAACTAGGTAAAACTAGTACTGGTACTAAATTACTGATTAAGTTTTTTGTATTTATTTTGTCATGATAGAATGAGCATCAACATCATCAAATATTTGAATTGCAAATATTGCATGTATAGTTTAGTGATGACTACAACACTAAAAGGATAACTTTAATTCATATAACATATCAATTCATCTTTTACCGTATCCATTAATAATTTTATTTAAAAAATCATATTAATTAAAAAGATTTTTGGTAAAGAGTTATGATTAGAAATAAACTTAATATAACAAAAATTACAAAAATATTATATATATATATATATATATATATTGTTATGGAACCATCTACATAACATATTTCTTATACTTTTAAGCTGACTTTGTAAATAGTAATCAACTTAGGATCTTGAAGTTACGTACATCCAGATTTTTGAATCTAAATGTATAGAGCGCTAAGGATCATATGTCAACGATATAACAAAAAAAAAATTGAAATACATAATACAAATTTAAATGGAAAACATCAAAGATATAATTTTTTGAAACTTTTATTCAACTACTTACTGAGTATAACTATGTGTAAATTTGGAATATTTCTTTGGCTCTCAAATTGAATTTTTTTGCTTTGGCGCCCAACTCAAATTTTTGAACATCCTCATCACTTTTTCCTTTTAGTTTCTCTATCATTTTTATCGTCATTTTGTTGTTGTATGACTGATGTTTGATCTTAAAAGAATTATTTCATTAATATTACCTAATCTATGAATTCAAATACCAAAACAACATTGTTTATTCTAATAAAATTTAGTTCTACGAATTCAATACAAAAAATAAAAATCATTGTTCTATAAATTTTTCATGGATGAAACACCTTGTCAATAAGGGCACATAAAATTGAGCAAATTCAAGAGAGATATCGTGGAGGATATCATTCTTTTGGCTACGAATCTACTTCTAACAAGCTCAAAATATTCATTGTAACCAACAACAATGAAAGCTGCTAAGGCTACTGTGAAAACCCATCCTCCAGCTTACACAACACATCCAACAGGTAATCCAATGCAAATACCAAAGATAACTCTTTTCTTAAACTGACTTGCTTTCTTCTGTGATCTTCCATATTTTGCAAGTCATGGATTTTGTTAACACCCTTTACAAAGAATGGCTAATGAAGAAATTAGACAATGATCAATCAAACAAAGTGACTACGTTGCCAATTTAATATCTCACACAAATGATTCTATATTAAAACCTTAGAATTAATCACAATTCCCTAATGCACCTTAATTAGCTAATTCCCATCCGTAAACACCATCAAGACATTTCTTAATTAAGCTAAAGATTGAATCTTTCTAGCTCTCTTACTCGAAAAATCTCGGCTTGCTCCTTCAAAACTTACAGATTAAATGAGAAGAGAGCATAAAGTGATTACCTTTGAGTTGTCATCATCACCAAGCTGGTCTGATTCTGTGATCACTCTTTTCTTAAGCTGACTTGCTTTCTTCTGTGATCTTTCACATTTTGCAAGTCATGGATTATGTTAACACCCTTTACAAAGAGTGGCTAATGAAGGAATTAGACAATGATCAATCAAACAAAGTGACTACGTTGCCAATTTAATATCTCACACAAATGATTCTATATTAAAACCTTAGAATTGATCACAATTCCCTAATGCACTTTGATTAGCTGATTCTCATCCCTAAACACCATCAAGACATTTCTTAATTAAACTAAAGATTGAATCTTTCTAGCTCTCTTACTCGGAAAATCTCGGCTTGCTCCTTCAAAACTTACAGATTAAATGAGAAGAGAGCATAAAGTGATCACTTTTGAGTTGTCATCATCACCAAGCTGGTCTGATTCAACTCAAGCAATGGTCATGAGGAAACGCCGTTTAACAGAAATCTTGCTAGAGCCAAAACGAAAGAATGGTTTGGTATCATTTCTGAGACGTAAACTCATATATTCCGAGGAAGAAGGAAGATATATAATGTTTCCAGTGTATATACGATAATGGAATGTATAGAGAGAAGTTGATAAAAATGGTTCAGTAAAAATGGCATGGCTTTGAATATGACTCGTATATGAACCCAAATCATAATAGGACAAGGAAAAGATTCTTAAATCATCATAACGAAGGAACAGAGTATGTTGGTGTGTGTTATTCGGTGAATTTCTCAGCAAGTTTTGTATTGTAGCTCGAACCTAAAGGAACAAGATAGGGGAAGAGAAGATAAAGACATATTCTTTTGATTTGAAGTTAGAAAAATATGAAAAAAATTAGGGATGTTGGTTAGATCCGACTAAGATGAATATGGGTGGGTAAAACCCATATTCAAAATGTAAAAAATAGTTTCTTTAAGGGAAATATAGTAAATAGACCAATTTTTGATTTATTTTAAATTCAAAACTAAATTCTATAATTAAAGTGGTGTTTTGAGATTGTTTTCTTTGAAAATATACTTGTAGGATAATAATCGCCAAGAACTGTGAAAGCTCTTATATACACTCAAGATTGGTATTGTGATAA
This sequence comes from Lepidium aucheri, assembly GCA_900406435.1. Lineage (NCBI taxonomy): Eukaryota > Viridiplantae > Streptophyta > Magnoliopsida > Brassicales > Brassicaceae > Lepidium > Lepidium aucheri. Next base: position 5,996 of record OVBA01002500.1, on the reverse strand, counting down.
TGATGTAGATTTAAACATAGAAGATCTACTTATTGGGCTTGAAAATATCGAATCCAGTTCATACTTTCTTATTTTATACTATGAAAACTTTTAATAGTTTTTCTAATATTAATGTCTGATCTTTTATCTTATACAGAAGTAAAAACTCTAAACATACAACTATGAGCAGTTTTGAGTTGTGAGAATCTCATCACTCATGTGTTGTAACTTAAACTTGATGATTGATATTTGTAAAAATAGACACAACATTCGTCATTGATGGAAAGTTCCTGTTTTCTTTTGGTATCTTTTTTTTTCTTGTGTTAGGGTACAACTAGGTCATGATGTAGCAAATTTGATTTATTTCACAACTACAATGAGGCCATTATCATGGACTTTGGTTCAACTACACTTGTTGCCTCCGTTCTTCTAAATGTTATATGAATTAATGATTTAAACTCATCTTTTGAGCTCTCTACTAAGGTGTTACTACACTTTGTTTTTTCTTGTGTTAGGTACAATAAGGTTATGATGTAGCAAATTTGATTGGTTTCTGCAATTACAATGAGGCTATTATCTAGACGTTGGTTTAATTACACTTGTTGTCTCCATTCTTCTGAAAGTTATATGAATTAAGTTGATTTAAACTCATCTTTTGAGCTTTCTACTAAGGTGTGATGGAATGTCTTATGGATCCTTATCTTCTTAAATCTTAATACATGTGTTTTTTAACTATTATTAGCTTTGTTTTGCTTATATTAACATAACTTGAAAGAATATTTCTCTGGAATTTTTTTTTTTGATACGGATACAAATACATCCAAGTTTTTTCACGGATATGATAAGTCTGGATATCCGTAATTTTGGATAGATATATGAATTATATTACAACAGATATACCGATACAAATATATATATCCCAAAAAAGATGGATATATGTATCTATTACAGGGCTATTACTAACACCGTGTTAGTATTGTCATGATATCAACTAGAACTTTTTAGTGACGGCCATATTTGATAGACCATATCAAGAAAAAATTTTGTTTGTCATTTTAGATCATAATAATTGATATATTCGAAGGGGCAAATTACAAGGAATTCAAAAATTTGAAGTGTTTTATTTTGCAAAATTCAAGTGATATTTAGAATCGATAATGAAGTAATATATGTTGTAATCTATACTAACAAAATAGGTGTATGAGGCTTCCTAAGCCATGCATATCATCATTTTAGCCTTTTCCCAATTTTATTTTTTAGGCTGTCACGTTAACAGATTTACTAAATCTTATTTCTAAATCGTTGTGAAGCCCTCCACATCTTCTTTTCTTTTTTTTTGTCAACAATTGGATCGACAAGGCCCGATCCATAGTCTAGCCCACACCTTAAAATCCCTTTTAATCCTACTAGTGTAGTGGGGAAGAATCGAACTCCGGTGCCCTGAATCATTAGCTGGATCATACTAACTACCAGACTGAGAGTAACTCGGCCACATCTTCTTTTCTACATCTCCTAATAAGCTATCATCAACTTATTTAAATTAAATGATTTATATATCATTTATTTAGAAATTGGTAGAGTCTTTTTACTTCACCTCTTAAAACTTTTGATTTCCCTTAGTCCTAAGAAACACACACTTTTGGGTTTCTTCCTCCCCTACATTCTCAGTTTGTCTGCCTGTGAATTTCTAGGGCATGTTACAGTTTCAATCTGTGAATTTCTATAGGGACAGTCTAGATCTGTTAAAGAAATTCAATCCAAAGCCAAAGAGTTTTGTCTCTATCTATACATGCTTCATTGTATACGTCTCTTCTCTTCACAAGAATCATTTTCTACATTTTTCCTTATGATGTTTGGTTTGTTTTGAATGGAAAAGACAGACTTTACAACTACAATGGAGTGGAATTTAGGTACTCCGACGGATCATCATTCACAGGAGATGTGCAAGCAGTGAAACATGTGAGTATCATGAAGATAAACATGAGATTTAAGTAGTAGTGTTCCCTTTCTTTTTCGATAATCGTAATGCTGATAAATTTATTTCTTTTCTCTATTTATTTTGCACTGTGTCTCCACCACCTTATCATTTAGATAAAGGTTTTGGAACCGAAATCGAAAGCTGCTTGATACACGACCACGTATACCTTGAGGTTTCATTCTGGATTTTTTTTGGTCCCTCTTATGTTATGTATATTCGTGATTTGACTTAGTCTAACATAATTGAGTTTTCTTTATGACTTTTGATTGGTTTTGAATGGAAACAACATATTTTTACAAGTGGAATAGAGTAAAAGTTTGACATCGCGACACATCATCATTCTCATGAGATGTAAGCAGTGAATCCTGTGCATATTAATAAGAAAAACATGAGATTTAGGTAGTGTTGTTTTCATTATTTAACAGTCGTAATAGTGATTTGATCACGCTAATAATCTTAGTTTCAGATGAGCTCGAGTTTTACTAGATGTCATGTTAGAGCTGCTACCTAGGAGCATGAGAAACTCAATGAATGTAAGCATTTTTTCATCTAAATACGTTTGCGGCTGAATGAGACTAATGATAAGCTTAGAGCTAGTGGGGAAGATAAGTATCAAGGATTCAAATAAGAGAAAAGGAACTTCATATCTGTTTTAGACCACACTAGATCACAAACTAGAATCTCAGAGAATATTTAAAGAGATAAATAATTATCAGTTGCAATTGCAAAGCAAGGAGGCAGTACTAAAATATGTCGAGTGAGGACTTGAAAAATTTTACTCTTCTACAGCTAAAGTGAGGCCACTATATGAAGAGATCTCAATTATGTTTTCAGTGCTAAGTAGAATAGTCTACAAGGCTCAACTAAGGCTAGGAAATGTTAGGGATAAATAAATCAAGGTTGAGGGAAAAGAAGAAAGAAGCTATTCTCTATTGATGGAGCAGTTAGATCACAATATGTTGCACTGGCCAAGGCACATATAGAGATTAAAGAAGAATGTTTAAGAGTCGCATGCATGCTGGAAAAATAAGAAATGTTGGAACTTTTGAAGAACATAATCTTCAACGCAGAAAGAAGTAAAGAGGTACAAAGAAATGGTTGAGGAATCATCTAGATTTCAAAGTCAGATGAAAGAAATACTGAGAGAGGCTGAAAGGGATTATGAAGAGAAACTTCTACAAGTATGTGATGCACAGGACAACACAAACTCAGAGCAGAACGTGAGAAGGTGGTGGCTTTAACAAAGTAGATTGAGTCCTTTGTTTTTTAAAACAGAGAATTAGTGATGAAATGGAACTTAACAAATGTAACGAGATGCTAGAGGAATCATAAAAGTGATGTGTGCTTTTAGAGGAGCAGTTTCAAAGAGAACATTAAAGAGAAAACATTAGAGAACTCTGCAGCAAGGTAGACATTAGAGAACTCTGCAGCAAGGCACATGAAAATACAAAGTTGATATGCAATGTCTACCTTATTTTTATTGGTATGAGTAATAGTAAATTTCTCATCCCTTGTTCCGGCTATTATAGCTGTAATCAATTGTAGTCAATAAATTTGGGATGGTGTGGGAATATAAGTGATGGAAGAGTCATAAGTTAGTTTCACTTTCTTACTTTAAAAATGGTTTTATCTTTTTATTATAAATATAGTATTTTTATTATGTAAAAATAAAGAATTCAATGACTCTTTATAACTATAATAAATTCTAACAACTTTGCATTTAACTCTTACAATGAAAATTGAAAATAACTGTTAAAAATAAAATAGAAAAGTAGTATATATATATATATATATACATATATAAAATAATATCTCGACGTAGGTCGAAATATCACTAACTCATAATCACTAAGGGATGTATTGAAATATTGACTTTAAGTGATTTGAGTTTAAGCGACAAATCATTTGTTATTTAAATATTGATTTTAAAAATTATTTAAAATCTAGTGTTATTGAACTAGTGATTTTAAAAAATACAATCAAATCCACTGGAATTAGAAAAATTTCAAAGATGAGATTCAAAGTGATTCTAAGATATTCTAGAGTTATTTAGAGGTTTTTTAAGTTAAAAAAAATCAAATCTTATGGTTTTAGGTGGAGTTTTAGAGGAGTTTATCACAAATCATAAGAACTTCCCTAAATTCATCTAAAATAATCTGATATTTCATAAAATCTAAATCATTCACAATCATTTAAAATGTAAAGTGCAATAAATCCCTTAATGTTTGCATACACTAACTGTAAAAAAATAATGAAATGACCATAAAATATATAATGTATGGCACCATATCTATAAGTACAACTTATAAAAAGTTGAATTATGTTTTCCTTTCATATTTCCAGACTTCTAAATACACAAAAGTATATATATATATATATATATAAAATTTTTCATGTATATATATATATACATATATCATATATTAAAGCGGGAGCCACTTTCATTTTGACCGTATTATAAACCTTAGGATAAAATTGACATATGGTTTGTAACAACTTTTAAAAATAGGCTTTAGGTAGGTTTTGTTAGAGATTTATATATAAAATTTTAAAACTAACAAATATTTAAAAAGAAACCAAAAAACAACAATAAAATTAATATAATATATTGGTTATAAATTTAGTTCTTGATGCGGTTCAAGTTCAGATTTATACTCGGTTTTCATGATACATAGATTTAAGACCCATTTATGTTATTTTTTGGATTCCGTTTCTCTAATTCGGTATTTTGGTTCTTTTGATTTAAGACTTACTCAGATATTTTTATTTTTTGGATATGATTTGGTTCGGTATAGATCAAGTTCGGGTTTAGAGGTATATTTATACAAAATTTTAAAATTAAAAACAATAATAATTAAAAAAACTCTACAAAGCTAAAATTTGGTTCATGATTTAGTTTCGGTTTGGGTTTGGGCTTAATTTTTTGGATATATAGATTTAGGACTCATTTGAGTATTTTGTTGGATGGTTCGTCTAATATAGATCAATTTTGGTTCGGGTTACAGTCATTGAATCAACATCTCAAAAACAATATTCTAAAATATCAACAGGGGTCTAACAATCCAAATAAATAAAATTTTAAAAATAATCAAATCCATCGTTACAAAATTAACCTAAGATTCATAACAACCCTTAAAAATTTAAGGTAGGTTTTGTTACAGATTTTTATACAAAAGTTTAAAATTAATAAAAATTTGATAAAAAAAACAAAAAAAAACTAAATTTAATAAAAATATATCGGTTATTGATTTGGTTCTGGTACGGGTTTAGATTCAATTTTCCGGATAGATAGATATAGGACACATTCTGGTATTTTGTTGGGTACAGTTTATCTATTCGGTATCTTTGTTATTTTAGTTTAAGACTTATTAAAAAAAATTGGATAGAGTTTGGTTCGGTATAGATCGAGTTCAGATTTAAGTTTTTTTTTATATATAAAAATTCAAAACTAAAAATGATTTAATAGAAAAACTCGAAAAAACTAAAATTTGGTTCTTGATTTGGTTCAGGTTCGGTTTCAAGTTCAATTTTTTGGTACATAGATTTAGTTACCATTTGAGTATTTTTTTAAGTTTGATTCTTCTAATTTGGATCAATTTTGGTGGGTTTTTGGCCTCCAAAACAACATCTCGAAGGCTATGCATGCCTATACAGTTCTAACCATAAATATTTTATAAAACTATATATTTCCACTAATTCAAAAAATATTTTTGTTTAATATCTATTTGATGGAATTATACACTTTTACAAACACAGTTTCCAGATCAGCTACATTCTTCTTCTTCTTCGTCTTCATCTTCTCTTTCGTCTCTTCTTCTTCGCCTGCGTCTTCTTCTTCTTCGACTTCGTCTTCGACTTCGTCTTCGTCTTCGTCTTCTTCGACTTNTCTTCTTCTTCTTCTTCGTCTTCTGTTCTGCATTGCTCTCCGTCGTTATTTACTCGAGGTACGTTCTTAAAATTTGTTGTTTTTGTTCACAAGTTTTCTGTGTTTGTTCACGAATTTGAGTTCGCGTGCTTTAGGGCTTAGTGTACTAGACTG
>OVBA01002499.1:0-33976 GCA_900406435.1 Lepidium aucheri | reverse complement strand
ATTCATGAAAATTTAATCCCGTGCAATCGCACGGGACATCATCTAGTTATATTATATTATATTATATTATATTATATTATATTATATTATATCCATATTAGTATAATACACAAGTTAGTTTCTAAGTAACCACCCTTCTATCCGTCTGTCACGGCATTGGATTCAGGAAAAAAGGCATTCCAAAATTTTAGATCAACTTTACTCCAAACCAATTTTTTCGCAAGCTATTAAATGGTTTGAAAAATCAAAATTGTTTATTTTAAATATTGTTCCACTAATTCCACATTTTAGATAATACACGCTATTATTGTTTAAGTATCTTCTTCAATGCGGCAGTTGAAAAATAATTAAACTAAAAATCAATGCACGTTCGACGGAAAAGAAACAAAAAATCAATCCATTATCTCCATCTCCAAAATTGATCCACTATAATCTCCTCCACTTCCCTCTTCCCTCTTCTCTCTTCCCTCATGAATCATCTAAATTTTTTTTGCTCTTGGCTTTGGTGATTAACCATCTACTGATTCTGATATTGCCGATCGATCTACCTACCTTCGTCATTCCAAACACAATGAAAAAGTTTGTTTATTTCTCTCTAATATATTCTGCAAACCTAAATTCCTAATCATGAATGATGATTGATGGATGAATGATTAATGATGACGATTCTTACTCATTATACAATCTATTGCTCCAATTTTATTCAAAAATTCCTATTGTAAATGGCAGAATTATGCCGGAATATCTGAGACATGAAGTCAATTTTGTACAAAAATAGCAAAGCCAAGCATGTCGCTGAAGCTTGTGTTCAATTGACTCAAGAACACAACACTCTCAATCGTAAGTTAAAATCTCCTATTAATCTTTTGTTCTCTTCTGAAAAGGGTTCAATGGGTTTTGCATGTAGTTAAAAGTATAGTTTGAATATCGTTTCACCTTCAAGGTTTTATGGCTAATTGTGGTTTAAAGCTTTTACTTTTGTGTTTGTGAATGATTGGCTGATATTGGTTTACGATTCGGATTACTTTAATACATCTGATAAAGCCAAAGCCTTTTCATTTTCTGGTTGTTTAGCTCATTGAGATTGTTACACTTAAAGTTCACGATATCGATCTGCTTATTGTAAATTCTATAGGGTTTTTGTGGAGATATATGATCCTGAAGCATTTGGAAAGACAACACCTGTTCTTCATGTTATTCATAAGCACAAAAACAAAGATGTTATTACATGTTTGTTTTTATCTCTTTCGCTAGGTTCTTTATGGAACCATATAGTATTTAAAGACTTTGTATCCTAAAGAACTTTTTTGCATACCGGAAAATTATGTCTTCGTAGATGCTGAAAATAAAATTTGTTTCAATGATTTTGAGTAACCATATGCATCATGATTAACCCAAACTCTTCCACATCATTGACCATGCAATATTTTATCTCCAAACTTGGTCTGAGTTTCATGAAAAATATTTCAGGATGACTCATTGAAGATGGAGGTAGACACAGCCACAACATAATATCTCTACTATTTTACTATACCGCATGAGGTTACACCTTCCAATTGTCCATTGTTAGAGTTATCAGCCAGAAGAGGTAAAGAATGATATATGTTGTCTCTTAGAATTTACCAAAATTGTGTTATGATCTAGATAATCTCTTTTTCTAAACTAAATCTAACATATTGGTTTTATGATGCATCAGGAGAAAGCTTCATATGTTGGTAAGGCTGAGAATTGAATATGAGAAAACCATGAAAGCTTACAATAAGAAACTGGTAACTCGAAATTTCAGTCATATGGTAAATCGAAATTTCAATGATAGGTCAATAGAATGATAATTAGAGTTAGAGAGTTGTATGACCAATTATGATACGGTTGTGGTTTCAGGAGGAAAAGTCCAAAGGATGATGATGCTAAGAATTGCGATGGTTCGACTTCGAGCACTAACCAAGCTCGTGGTCAAGACAGGTGAACTGATCTTATATTAATCTATTTTACAACAAAATCAATCTCTTTTATTTTTTTTTTGTTTCATTATTTTAATTTCTTTTTGTTTGGAATTTTTAGCCCTCAAGCTATTTTCAAAGATCCATTCCGTAGAGACAACAACAGTCTTGTGAGCGTATAAAAAAACTTTGGCTTTATTACACATGTTCTGTTTTCCTATCTGTTAAAGACTTAACCAATTTAAACCAGTTTGATTCAGTCTATGTGTGATGCTTACTCCTGTTGGTGAATCAATCCCTAAAAACAGACGACATGTTGCATTGAGATCTTTAGCAATCGTGACGTTGTTGCTGAAGTGCCATAGTTGATTCAAATTCCTCTATTTTAGTTTATATTTTCAGTCATAGATTTGCTGATTTTTTTATTTATATGTTTCATTAAATTAAGTATGGAATTGAACAAGAATACACTTTGTTGTAGAAGGATGTGAACTGGCCTGTTGGATGGCCGAATTGGTGGTGAAGAGAATGATGCTAAGGAGAAACGTTGTTGGAGGTTGAGATAATGCTTCTTCTATGTCCTCTTCTAATAGATGTTGTATTAGTTTTGTAAGGTTTTTGGGATTATTGGTCATTAAGGTATATATACATATTTTCTAGGGAGAATAGAGAATGATCGAATATGTTAAAATTATAGATGTTTTGTCACGACACATATATATACATGGCCTCTTGGAAGAGCCATATATTTCTACAAAATGTTTGTTTTATGGGTTAGAATTTTTAATGTTTTTTCTACACAATTTGAAGATTTTTAACTCAACCAAATTTTTCGGGTTTGTAAATTTTCTCATGATTTCTCAAATCGGTTGTGTGAAGAGATTAGTGGTGGAGTCTTAAAGTTAATTTACATCATTGCACATATAGAACTTTGTTTTTTCTACAACCTTAACTAAGAAAGTTTGAAATTGATAGCATTAGTATAGATAGCTGCGAAAGATCACTTCCTGCATATTGATTTCATAAAAAAAACAAAGTTGACTAATCTACAAAACCTATCACTACAAAAGAGATAAGTTTTTGGTGAATGATTTAAAAACAAATATACTAATAATACAACACTATATTTATACCCGTGCAAAGCACGGATCTAATACTAGTTATATTATATATCAAAAATAAAATTGAAAAAACTAAGTTAAATTAAATAAAATTAAATTAAGTCAAATTCTGTTTTTCTCTTGTACTCTATTTTGATTTCTAACAAAGACACAACAACAATACTTGTTCTGTTTTGATCAAATAAAGAAGCTTTGGCTTCTTACATTTTCTACACTGTTGAAAGACAAAAAGAATTCTTAATGAATAATAAAACAAAGCAACATACCACTATGAATTCTCAGTCACTCACAACTTAGAGAGAGAATCTCAAACTTTGAATCTTGTTCTCTCTGACCATTTGTTTAATGTTTCTCATGTAGATTCTGAAAAAATCGAAGTATGTAGCTTCTTGGATCGGAACAAATTTCCTTGATGATTGTCTTCTCTGATGTGGAAATCTTCGAACAAACCAAGCTACACAACTTAATCAATGTTCCTAAAATAAACAATGATTCATTCCAAATATGAGATGATCCAAAAATGGAAATTGTGTCACCATCATCCACTGACCTCCAAACGAATTGAGATGGGGAGCTTCTAACCATTGCGTTTCCAGTAGGCTTGCAATCGTGAATGTGAAGACCATGATGATGACATTGGTTATATATTGGATGGTGATGCAAGCGCTATTTGCTATATGGACATTAGCGTCACGATCATCAATGGTCTTGAAAATGTTCATGATCAGCTACTGTTCAGCACTATCACCATGGCTCTCTTGAAAACGATCCACAAAGGCTCCTCCCGGATAAAGGTATGTCACAAAGTTCTGGGTTTAGGATCAACAACGTCTTCATCAGTCTAGTCAGTGAGGACGTACAAACGTCCATCACGACCACCAATTGCGTTTCTTCCAAAACCGATCCCACTATCTGCAAAGCGTTTACAATGAATAAAAAACTCACTGTATATATATGTGTGTCTCGTTAGTTGAACTACCAGATTGATCAAAAAAAAAGAGGTAGAGTAAGTTCCTTTACAGTATAGACATATTTGTATACTCACTACAAGAAAACATCGCGGAATCCTACGGCTTTTCCCGTCGGATTCCGTAGGAAATGATCCTAATCCGACGGAAACTGATGAAAATAGGAGGTCGGCGTTCGTTCGTCGGTTTTGAGCGGATTGGTCAGTTACCATCGATTTAACCTACAGAAACCTACGGGTCACCGTCGTAGGTGTTCGTCGGTTAAAGTCATGGGTTACTGTATGTTATTCTGTCCATAGGTGTCCATCGCTTAAAGTCGTGGATTTCTGTAGGATACGCTATCCGTAGGCTTCAGTATGTCGTGGGTTACCGTAGTCTTTATATCCGTATGTGTTCGCTGGTTAGATCCGTGGGTTACCGTAGGTTATAGTCTCTGTAGCTAACCATCGGTTTAGTCCGTGGGTTAGCGTAGATTTTGTGATCCATCGGTTACCGTTGGCGGAGTATGGGTATCGTTTTTCGTTGGACTCGTGGCCGTAGGTATCCGTCGGATTGTGAGGTTGTTGAATTTCATAGGCTTCACTCTGCTATAGGTGATTTCTGTCGGTTTCCGTAAGCTATTTGCGATGGAAACCGACGGATAAATTTTTTTCTTTTGACAAAAATTAATTATTTTTTATATTTGTATTTCAAATTTTTTATTAAAAATAATTTTTAAGTTGAGAAAATATTTATATTAATAAAATTAAAAATTTATTAACAAAATGTACTAAAAATATATAAAAAACAAAAACTAAATGGAAATTCGGATCTTGGGTTTTACTATCTTCTGGTAAATTCCGAGGTTGTATGAGCTCGAGTAATTTGGCTATTTTCGCGTTACTTTCGGCAATTTGAGTTTGACTCTCAGCATACCTCTGTTCATGCAGCGCATGTCGTTCGTCACTCTCGTGAAGTCTATCCATCATGGTGGTCTGGTTGGCCCGGAGTGTCAGTAGCTCCTGTCGCTCTTGCTGAGTCAGACCGAATCCTTGACTTAGGTCAACTCCTGCAGGCTGACCATCCGCGGTAACTGTTTGCCAAGGCCTAGTCGTCGATTTTTGGTGCATGGGGTTTCCTAAAAAAATTTTAATTAGACATTTTTTAGTAATGTAAATAACAGAATGTGACCATATTTAGATATAAAGAATACCTTAACAACAATTTGGTTGACGGATTCACGCGGAAGTGGAATAGATGGGCTAGCTCCGTCCTGAGTCATCTGTGTTTGGAGCTCCACCGTCCTCTGCTCTACCCTCTCAACGCCCTCTAACACCTTAGGGGTTCTCGATCCTCCCGGACTTCTTCCCAATTTGACAATCCTTCATTAGGCTGAGCTAATCAGGTACGCATCCATTCTTAGCAGTCTACAAAAAATGGTAATTGTCATCATAGTTTTTGAAGTATCAATAATTATATAAAGTAACTATATTGAAATTATCATATCGCGCTCAACGCGCTTGACTGTATGACAGCCGGCGGTGTGGGTACCCAACGCCTTTACTGTCACGTCTTGGCCTCCTCGACGGTTCTTCTTGTTCCGATCCAAAATCTTCTTTAAGGTGGGAGTACTCCAGTACTCAACGAATTGCGTGAAGCGATCCTCTGGGCACCCATATGGTTTGGTAGATGGGTCCTTCTCCCATGCAGTCTTCCAGGCATAGACGTGGTTACTGTACGAGAGACTACATTGCTCTTCAAACTTTTTCTTTACTAGAGGTGTGTTCTTGACAGAATAGTTAAAATGTTGCTGGTTGATAATTATGATGATAAACAATTAAGTTGTTAATTTAAAATTTTTTAAAAAAATATAAAATAAATATAAAATAAAAATAATACCGCAAATGGTTTGAACCGTCAGTTTTAACATTGTTTTCTTGTAGTGACTCGCAACTCAAAGTAAAAACCATACACATGACAATTATGTCCGCTGAATAAACATGATCAGAAATACATGTAAAGCAAAAAAATAATGACAAATGGTGAGGTATCACCCAACGAAAAGTTTACGGAAAACATTCTTGTGAATCTTTCGAATCAGGAAGTCAGAGATTTATTAACGATTATGAGAAAGAGGATATCGAACAAACCAAGCAATACACAACTGAATCATTGTTCCCAAAATAAAGAATAACTCAAAGTAACTTCTAATAATTGTTGTCATCATGAAACCACGATCTAGAAAATAGGCTAAGACAAACTTAAAACACGAGACCATGGAAGACAAACCAAGAAACATAGGTTAAGACAAACTTAAAACATGAGACCATGGGAGACAAATTTCTTGGTATCAAGTACAAGAGGTTCTGTTCAAAACAAATACGCAGTAACTCTATGTCATGCTTGAGCGTAGTCACTTCAAGGACCCAAACAAAATTGTTCACTATCGAGAAGTGAACCAAATAATATTGTCTTGTGCCTATTACATGAATCTAATAGACTATTATCTTAATCAAAAGATTTAATCTTAATTAAAATTAAACCAAAATTATAGTAACTCTAATTGGTTTAATCTTAATAAAAACTAAACTAATTGGTTTAGAAAATTTAACCTACTTATAAAAAAATATTTTTGCTAGAAAAAAAAACAAAACTCAGTAACCTTCTCTCCCATCCTGAACTAAACGCTCTCATCGTAACCTAGGTCTTCGACAGCTTCCACTTTCGGCTCTCCATCTCCGGCGGCCGCCATCAACCTCCTCTTCTCTGGTGTAATCTTGCCACTATATCTTCTTCGTTCACAATCCATTCAATCATCTTCTTAACCATCTTCCATTTTTTGCAGGTTTCGCCAACCACCATCTCCTCCTTTCTCTGGCCACCATTTTCTCTCTTGGCCACCGTCTCCTCCACCGGCTTCCACACAACAGGTATTCTTCTTCTCTTCTTCTTCTTTTCTTCTTCTTTTCTTCAAGATCTGACGGTTTGAAGTTTTTGCTTCCATATTCTGGATCCTCTCTTAAAAGATTAGACTTTTTGCTTTTATGTTCTTACAGATCTGATTTTTCTAGTTTTTTTGTTGTTGTTACAGATTTCTCTGGAAAATGTAACCAATGTTTCGTTGTTTAAAAATCTCATTGAGAGATAAGCAGAGGAAGAGAGAAGGAAAAAGAAGATGAAAAAATGTTTCTTTTTCTTCGTCTTCGAAATCTGTCTCCTCCTTTCTCTTTGAAGTCAGGTTCCTCTTCCTCTTAGTGATTAAGCTGTTACTCACTTCTTGCTTCATCTTTGTCATTTGGCTTCTTTAGTGTCGAGTTTCCTCTGTTATAAGATTTTGTAGAGAACAAATTGGGGATGATGAAACTGATTATGTTGTATTTGGGATTATTGGTGATTTTAGGGATCTATGAAGGTGAATTATAGGCTGGCAGAGTTTTGATCTTATAAATTGATCTTAAATATAGCTTCTTCACTTCACATTTGCCTAATTCCAAGAGCTGAATTGCAGATAAAAATGATGGTTGTACTTGGAGAGCTTGGAGGAAGAGATGGATACTCTCCTGTTGAAGCTTTAAATCAGGAAAAGTCAACAAACTTGTGGTTGCTTGGGTCAGTGGAACTTGTGCACGGCTTTTCAAGTCCAAAGTTCAGTTTGGTCACTCAAGTAAGTGGGAGGAAATAACTTTTTTTAACTCTGGTCTCTGCCTCTTATTTATATTACATGGAATTAGAAATGCATAATGTTGAGTGCTAATCACGGTCCATGCGTCTCCGGCGCTCACAACTCCATCTGTCTTACTTGTTTTTTTTTTCTTTTCTATTTAAAGGAATTCATTTTACTCCTTGCGGCATAATGCAAACACTGAAGCCACTACAAGAAAAACCTTTATTGATAGCATATGAGGATAGCACTATTTACTGTAGTGTTATTTTAGGTTAGTTTTAATTTTACGATTCTTTATAATAACGTTAATAAAATGCTATTATAAGTTTTACACTAAGCGGGAAACTAATATTGGTTTATCCGCCAACATTTAGTGAAATTTTAACCTAACTCTTTGCTTTCCCCTTTCTAGACAAAACCTAGTTTCTTTCTCTCTCAATTTTTCACGAATCAACATACAAATTTCTTTCTCAGACCACGAATTTCTCACCGCCGGCCATATTCCGTCTTTATCTGACATCGCCGAAGTCCAATTGGAAGGCAAGTTGTTTTCATTCGTTATCTGTTACTTGATTTGTTACATTTATATATTTCTTTTGTTCTCCATTTTTTGGTCTTTGTGTGAATAAATTCAACATGCATGCTTGATTTTTGATTTCCTGAGAAGATTTTACTTCGTGAAGAGCGAAGGAACGATTTCATTGAGATTTGATTTCATGTGCTTTGTATTTTTATATTACGTGAATTGGTTTAATTAGTTGTCTAAGCTGCTTTGAATAATTTAACTGTTGCTTTTGTTTGAATAATTTAAGCTGCCTTGAATAAGCTCTCTAGAACGTTTGATTATGTTTTATGGAATAGATGTACACAGTTTCACAATTTAACTAAGTTCCTGTTCTGAGATTAAATGGACTTGATCGAAATCGTGTAGAAAATAGCTAAGCGTGGATATAAGCTGCGTATCTTTGAAATTCTAAGGCATTTTTGTTTAAATATTAAGCTAAAATTAAATTTTAAGAAACTATATGTATGTTTGCTCCATTCTGCATGTGATTTTGTTCAGAAACTATATGTATGTTTGCTCCATTCTGCATGTTATGTGATTTTGATATGCCATTGTTTTCATACTTCTTCTCGGTACTCAAACTTGAATTTAGCTTGTTCTGCTTTGTTTTGAGATTTAGAAAATTCTGTTATTGTTTATATCCGCTGACTTGTGATTGGATTGAGATTAATCTGTCTTTGTTCCTTATTTATTTGTTTGCTTAGATTTTCTGGTTTTACTCATATTGTGGAAACTTTTGTTCCTTATTTATTTGTTTGCTTAGATTTTCCGTTTAAATATCTGTTAGAATACATAATGGCCTACAAGGAGTGGGTGCATCTTTGCAGGTAAGGGATTTAAATATATATATCATAATTTAGTATGTGGTTCCCTACTTTACTAGTATTTTTTCTTTTAATTTATTTCTTGAAGAGCTGATCCAGCTTATGAATGTGGGGCTACTAATTTTGTAAGATCTGTGGTAGCATCTATGGAAGGAGTATACATGGTAGTATGTCCTTGCATCGAATATCGTAATATAGATAGACACCCAAGTAGTATAGTAGTTGGCCATCTTGTAAGGAGGAGAATAGATGAGACTTACAAGATGCGTTCCGATTGGTATCTTTATGGAGAACTAAAATCTGATATTAATGGTGATGAAAACTTAAACCGGTACAATGATGAGATAATGGGTTTATTTAGAGCTGCTGAATTGTCAGATAAAGAATTTGGAAGCAAGGCTGATGTAAGTGATATTGCAGAGGGTGAGCATAAGAAAGAAGATGAGTTCCTCACAAAGCTTTCAGACGATGCAACTCCACTCTATCCAAGCTGCGTAAATCATAGCAAGCTATCGGTCATTGTGTCATTATTTAGACTCAAGACACATAGTGGATGGTCTGATAAGAGTTTTAATGATTTGTTGGAGACATTTCCAGAGATGTTGCATGAAGATAATGTGCTTCATACTTCACTTTACAATGTCAAGAAGTTTCTAAAATCCTTTGACATGGGCTACCAGAAGATTCATGCTTGTGTCAATGATTGCTGCCTTTTTAGAAAGAGTTATAGTAAGCTAGACAACTGTCCTAAATGCAAAACATCACGATGGAAGACTAACATGCACACAGGTGAAGTTAAGAAAGGTATCCCACAAAAAGTGTTGAGGCACTTTCCAATAATTCCTTGGCTGAAAAGGATGTACAGGTCTGAGGAAATGGCTAGGGATTTAACATGGTATTCCGGTAATAAGAGTAGTGATGGAAAGCTACGTCATCCAGTTGATTCAGTTACATGGGATCAGATGAATGCTAAGTTCCCATCTTTTGCAGCTGAAAAAAGAAACGTGAGGCTTGGACTTTCAACAGATGGGTTCAATCCATTTAACATGAAGAATACTAATTACAGTTGTTGGCCTATACTACTAGTTAATTATAACTTACCACCAGATCTGTGTATGAAGAAGGAAAATATTATGCTTACCTTGCTGATTCCCGGACCACATCAGCCTGGCAATAGCATTGATGTCTACCTACAACCCCTGATAGAGGATCTCATTCATCTATGGAATAACGGCGAGCTTACATATGATGCCTTCACAAAATCAACTTTTACTCTTAAAGCGATGTTGTTGTGGACAATTAGTGACTTTCCAGCCTATGGCAATCTTGCATGCTGCAAAGTAAAAGGTAAAATGGGTTGTCCAATATGTGGGAAACACACTGATAGTTTGTGGTTGAAGTTTAGTAGGAAACATATGTACATGTGCAATAGAAAGAGACTTCCACCAACACATAGTTTCAGAGGAAAGAAGTCTTGGTTTAATGGAAAAGCAGAGAAAAGGAGGAAGTGTCGAATACTTAGTGGTCAAGAAATACATCAAAATCTGAAGAACTTCAAGAATGACTTTGGAAACAGAAAACGAACTACATGTAAGAGGAAAAACGTTGAGTGCAGTGGATTAGGATAAGATTATCACGATTTAGCAAGTGAATCAGAGGAAGAGAATGAACTTAATGTCGATGCTGACAAGTTGTCACGATGGAAGAAGAAGTCAATATTTTTCAAGCTTCCATATTGGGAGGTATATGTAGTAGATCTCTCACACTTTAAATACATGTCTTAGTCTGATCATTAATAACTTGAAATTGGCGTTTGTCTATTGTGTTTTTAGGAACTTCCAGTATGACACAACTTAGACACAATGCAAGTCGAATGAAATGTTTCTGTAGCTATTGTTTCAACGTTGTTGCATTGTGGGAAATCTAAGGATAGTCTTCAGTCTCGTAAAGATCTAGATGATCTTGGTATCAGATCGGATTTACATTCTATAATACAAGGAAAGAAGACATTCCTACCCGCAGCTCCTTGGTCTTTATCTAAGAAGGAGAAGAAATGTTTTTGTAAGAGACTGATTGACTTTAAAGATCCAGATGGATATTGCTCAAACATATCCAGAGATGTATCGTTAGAAGATTGTAAGGTATCAGGTCTGAAATCACATGATTATCATGTGTTAATGCAGATCCTTCTTCCAATTGCACTTAGAGGCTTATTACCTAAAGGCACCAGAGTTGCAATTATAGGCTTATGTTCATTCCACAACCACATCTGTCAGCGAGTTTTGGATCGAAAGCAACTTATAGTTATGGAAGCTGGGATTGTGGAAACTCTATGTATGTTTGAACGATAATTTCCTCCAAGTTATTTTTGATATAATGGTCCATTTGACGGTACATCTTAGCAGAGAAGCAAGGCTAGGAGAACCAGTCCACTTCAAATGGATGTACCCATTTGAAAGGTATCAACTGACTCATTAGTTTCAGATTAAATAAATCTTTGATAAATCTGCTGATCTGTCCTGAATTAATCATGTTCAGGTACATGAACGTTTTGAAAGACTTTGTTAGGAATCCTGCTAGACCGAAATGGTGTATTGCTAAATCTTATCTCGCAGAAGAATGCATTCAGTTCTGCAATGTATTCCTAAAAAAGGCAAGAAATGTGCACGAGAAAATACCTAGAAATCTTGAGTTTACGAACCATACAATACTAGGCGGTCGTTCACTATCTGCAGAAACGACCATTACACTATCTGAATCAGAGCTAAAAATAGCGCATCTTGCTGTCATCTAGAACGTGGTTGTCATATAACCTCATTTAGAGTAAGTTTATTATACGTCTAAATGACACTAAAATATCTTATCTAAAATCTGAATTGTTTATTTTCTTGTATGTTTCATTGAAGGGAACATATACAATATTTACAAGATAGTAATGGAAGGTGAGACGAGATGAATCTATTTTGTGGAGTGTTCACACTAAAAAATTTTCTACTTGGTTAAAATCAAAGACTAGTAAACTTATTACTATATAGTGTGTTATGAATAAATAACATATTTATAGTTTAGTAATAATTGTTGCTTTTATTCTTTTGTTACATATCTCTGGGTTTGAATGCTCATGGAGATAGGCTTAAGTGGTTGGCACATGGTCCACGTAATATGGCTCGATCGTATACTAGTTACATATTGAATGGAGAACGATACCACACTAGATATGTAGATAGGAAAAGTCAAAACAGTGGAGTTAATTATGAGGCAACCTCTGTTAGTAGGTCTAGTTCAAAAGATACAACACAAGTAGTTGATTTGGTTTCATACTATGGTACAATAACATACATTATACTTCTGGACTACAATGTCTCTTATGTTCCTCTATTTCGTTGTGAATGGCAGTAATGGGTAACGGAGTGAAGGTAGAAGATGGGTTCACTCTAGTATTTTTTAAGGGATCCCTATATATTGGCTACTCAAGCAAATCAAGTATTCTACATCAGAGAAGACGAATTATCAAATTGGCATGTTGTTGTCGAAATTTCATCAAGAAAATATAGCGAGAGAGAAGCACAAGATGAAATTTCAGATATTGGACAGTTGATGTCAAACATTGACATTGATATTGAAACAGATGTAGAAATGGATGAAGCAGAAAATGCGAGATCTGATTGTGAAGGGATTTATGTAGTTTCTTGAATTTATATGAATTATGTGTTGGAATAAAATTGTGTTAGCTCTGTTATGTTATCTCTGGTTACTCTCTTTTATGATAATTCTGGTTAATCTATTTTATGGTAAATGTGTTATGTTATCTCTGTTATGTTAACTCTTTTTTGTCATCTCTTTTAAACTTTTTTGGATGTCTTTATTCCGATCTTATTAACTCTTTTTTTAATGTCGTTTGTCTTGGGTTAGCTAACATGGGCCCTAAAAAGAAAAGAGGTAGACCAAAGAAGACTAAATAGCAAGCAGCTGAGGACGTAGAGCATATTGGTACAATCATAGCAGGAGAAGATCACCCTTCTGGACTAGTAACTGATGACCAGATTGTAGATGTTGTAGCAGCTATTGATCACCAAGCTGATGACAATGTAGTTGCGGATAAACACCAAGCTGATGACAATGTAGCTGTGGATGATCACCAAGCTGATGCCAATGTTGCTGCAGATGAACAACAAGCAGCAGTTGGAAATCTGATCGAAGAAGAGCCTATTGGTGAGCATGAATTTTCAGAACCTGATGATGATATTGGAGGTGGAAAAAACAAGAAACAACATCGAGGACCAACGAGAATGAAAGACATTGCCAAGGATCCAAATACCCGAGTACGAGTTGACTTCGATATTGTCGGAAAACCTTATGGTCCTGGATCAGTGAAATTTTCTTCATATTTAGGGCCATTAATTCGGGAGCATGTGCCTTACACAATAGACAGGTGGACAGACATTGGTGAAGACCTCAAGACTATTTTATGGAAGTCTGTTCAGGTATTACAAATTCAACTATTCAAATTAGTTATGTAGTAATCTATACTGTATTTGACAATCTTTTTTATTTATCTAGCCCAACATTGTACTTTAATATCTTTTTAAATTCGTTTGTAGGCAAGGTCTGAACGAGATGATGAGTACCAGAAGAGAGCAGTTCTTAAGCAAATGGGAGGCTTGTGGAGGAGTTCAAAATCATGCCTTGTATCTAATATAAATGCAGTCAAAAATACCCAACAGAGGATGAATATGCGACCTAAGAACATTTCTCCGTTTGATTGACGTAGATTTGTTAAAGCCAAAACTAGTGAAGCGTTCAAGGTATTACTTGTGAACTTGATTAAGAGTAATTACTGAATAAACTACATAATAACATGCAATTTTGTTAGGTTTTGAGTGATAGCTACAAGGAAAGAAGGCGTAAACAAATTCCTCATACTTGTAGTTGGAAAGGAATGGTTAGGTTAGCTGAAGAAATGGTAAGTAGTACTTGATTCTCTGTTTTATGTATTTGATTTAATGAATAGTCTGATCCACACATTCTGTTTACTTTAATGCTGAAAACTATTAGTACAGATCCTTCGAAGTGTCTAGGCTGAAGGTTTGGGTTAAATCCTGCACAAGAAAGGAGGGTACACCTGTTAACACAAATGCTGCTGAGAATATTGTAAGTACTATACTTATATTTGATCAAAATTTCATGAAGTTTTGAGTTATCTATAATGTTCGCTGCATTGTAAATGTTGTAGAAAAGGCAGCCGAGATTGTGGATAATGACAACCCATCTAATGCAATGTATGAAGGGCAAGACACACTTAGCCAACTATTAGAGCCTGATAATCCGGGTCGTGTGAGCAATGGGCAGAAACATGACTAAGACGAAATTACAATGTTTCCAAGTCAAGAACAAGTATGTGGAATCAATTATACAAAGTCATGCCCAATTACAACAAAAAGTAAATGACTTAGAAGAAGAGTCTGCATGACTTCTTTTGCCTAGCAGCTGATCCAATCATCCTTAGCTCCATTTTTGGCTCCTTTTTTCTCCTTTTCCTAGAATAAACTCCAAATGCAAATGCAAAGAAGGCAAAACTAACCTAAAAAGACCTAAGCAATCGGAAAATCTACTTAAACGGATGCAAAACTACCTAAAACAAGACTCTAAAACCATCAAAAATCACACACATCACGTGCAAGAAGGTAGCTGCTGGATTTGTGTTTCAGCCTATTTTTCTTGTGTCTTTCGATCTGGTCACCGGCCAATCTAGGTGAGAATGTGATTTGCGAGATACCTAGCTTTACCTTAATCTATATAATTATTTATCCTTTTTTATGATATATGATGATTGAGTGATAAATCATTAGTTGATGTGAATGATTGACAATGTATATTTGTGAGTGTTTGTAAGACATCTCAAGAGATGTACCATTAATGAAAGGATTGATAAAAGAATGATGAAGAATTGATGAAGGATTGATGAAAGGATTTGATGAATGTTTGAGTAGTTGTAGATGAAAAGTTTGAGATACGAAAGATTAATTGGATTTTCTAACAAGTTGTATGTGTATGCTTTCTGGGAATAGGATAAACTTTGTGTGAATTAGGTCAGAATTTTGTATCTCAATGGGCAGAAGTGATCTCCTCAATGAGTAATTCATTTCTCACTCCTTTTATTTTTCTCTTTTTTCAAGAATTTTGTTCAAGGTTTTATTCGTTAATGGATTTTCATAAAGATGATTATTGGCGGGACCAAGGAATAACACATCATCTCTCAAGGTCGAGAGTGGGATTTTACAAACAAGATCGCCTTCAGCAAGATGGTGTCCTCGTACTCTCTTGTTTTAGTACTTTGTGGCTTATTGTCAATATTTCTGTATGCAGAGTAAGGCGTCATCTCGTTGTTCTTCCAATTTGTCGATACTTGTTTCCATTGCGTCATTGTTGGACTGTTCATTTTTGGGGGAATGAATGCGACGCAAAATCGGTATAGCGGCTTCAGCAAGAGCTAAAAATTCCATTCCGTGAGATAGAAAACAGAAGTACGGCATGTGGAATGTCTTGGTATAGTTTGGTATGACCAGAATATTCCGTCCAACTCGTTAGACCAATTGCCTTTCTTATCTTCTAGGCACTTTTGATTTCCGTCTAAAATATGCTTGTTTGTCACTTCAGCTTCCCGTTGCTTTGAGGGTTTTGCGGCGTAGACTTGCTAATTCAAATATTCCACTTGGTGCACAAATTTGTGAACTTTGCTGAGATGAATTGGGAGCCATTGTCGGTAACGGTATCATATGGCAAGCCGTGCTGACATATGATATTCTTCCAAATAAACTTGACCATGCGTTTGTTCTTAATCTGAGAATAGGCCTCGGACCCAATTAGAGAAGTAATCTGTCATTACAAGAATAAATCTCTTTTGCTGAGATGATGGTAAAGCTTTGACTATCTCCATTGCCCAGCGAATGAACGGGTAAGGCATTATACATGATGTTAGTTCCTCAATCGGAGCATGAATTATATGTCTATGTTGTTGACACTTATTGCACTTTGTTGCATACTATTGACATTCTTGCGCCATCGTAGGCCAAAATTACTCAGAGTTTGGATCTTATGTACGACTGATCACCCACTACTGTGGTTTCTACCGACTCTATCGTGCATTTCACATATGACTTGTCTTGTATCGTCTTCATGGATGCAAGTGAGTAGAGTGTCGTTCGTACTTTGTCAATACAACTTGTAATAGATTTCTGCATAGTAAGGAAATTTAGCTTTAAGTCGTCTTGATGTCCATCTGTCTTCCAGAGCTTTGTCATCGATGATATATGCGAGTCTCTTGTCTCTCTAGTCAATCTTTTTTTTGCTGAGTTAGGAGGGATTGACGGTGTTTACGTTGGGTTCTTCTGTCATGTCGATAATTGCTAAGATGAGGACAAAGTCCCCTTTTGGTACATTGATACTCGGTCTTTCTATACTTTTGACCAAAATGATTCGCCTTTAAATGGGATCGATCATTGATGCTATAGCTGCTAAGGCATCGGCTGAGGTATTTTCAACCCGGGAGATTTGTTAATCCTGAACTTTAAGTTCTAAGTCAGATCCTTAACAACTTTCAAGTGTGCTTCCATTCAATCATTCTTTGTATCATCGCCGTCATTAACCTGAAAGACTACTAACTGAGAGTCACAATAGCATTCCATTTAGGTGGCTCTGACTTCCTTTGTGAGTTGAATCCCTGCGATTAACACTTTATATCTGCTTTGTTATTAGATGCTGGGAAAGCTAGTCGAAATGACTGCTCTAAAACTTCCCCAGTTGGACTCCCTATTCGAACTACGACTCCAAATCCATGTTGTGAAGATGAACTATCAACGAAGAGCTTCCAAATCTGCAGAGTTTCTTCCAGTTCTAATGGTTCAAACTCAGGAGCTAACTCAATCAAAAATTCGGCTAAAACTTGAAACTTTGAACTTGTTCTTCCTTTCTACTCAATATTGTGCTTGTTGAGTTTTATAGCCCACTTGGTCAATCTCCCTGATTGATTCGAACTACGTAGTATTGTCCGTAGTGGATGGTTAGTAAGAACGATAATTTTGTGAGACTGAAAATACGGCTTCAACATCCAAGCCGAGATGACGACTGCTAAGGCAAGTTTCTTAGTTGTCGAGTATCGAGATTCTGCTCCTTCTAGAAACCAGCTGGTGTAGAAGATTGGCTGTGGAACTCCTCAATCTTCATAAAACTGTACATTACTTACGACTTATGTTGAGACTGCAATGTATAAGCAGAGTTGTTCCCCTTCTTCGGGTTTTGCCAAGATTGATGGTGTTGACAATACTCTTTTAACTTCGAAAATGTTTTTTCACATTCTTCATCCCACTTGAATTTCTTATTTCCCTGTAATAGGTGATAAAAGGGGAGACATTTCTTTGTTGACTGAGATATAAATTTGTTTAGTGCGGCAATTCATCATGTAAGCCTTTAAACTTCTTGCTTGTTCCTCAGAGAAGGCAGTTCTTAAATGTTAATCTGTTTCGGGTTTGCTTATATTCCTCGCTGAGTTAAAACATATTTGATAAATTCTCCGGAGGTTACTCCTAAAGTGCACTTAGCCAGGTTGAGCTTCATGTGATACTCGTTTAGAGTTTCGAAACACTAAGCTAAATGATCGACATGATCTTCAGCTCTTCTGGACTTTACTAGCATAACGTCAATGTACATGTCCATTGTCTGACTGAGTTTTTCAACAAACATCTTATTAGCGAGTCGTTGGTAAGTTGCTCCAGCGTTCTTTAGTCCGAAAGGCATAACTTTGTAGTATTTCTTGTTCAGTCATGAACGATGTCTTTTCCATACCTTTCGGGTGCTTCCTTATCTGATTATATCCCAAGAACGCATCCATGAATGAGAAGAGCTTATTTCTCGTTGTTGCCTTGACAATTCTGTTGATATTTGGCAAAGGAAAGCTATTCTTTAGGCATGCCTTATTCAAGTCGGTAAAATCTATGCAGACTTGCCATTTCTTATTCTTCTTTGGTACTACGATCAGGTTGGCTAACTACTCAGGATACTATACTTTAACGATGGATCCTGCTTCAGTTAACTTCTTGACTTCATCGATCACGGCTTTCGTCATCTTGGAGTCTAATTTCTATCTTTTCTGCTTAATCAGCTTGTACATTGGATCAAAGTTCAGCTTTTGGCTTGCTATTTTTGGGTAGATCCGAGGCATGTCCTTAACTGACCATGCAAATATTTTTACATTCAGCTCCAAAACTTGGATTAACTTTTCTTGGATGACTTTATCTAAGTTAACCCCAATGTTGATGCATTTTGTGAATTCTGTCAAGTCGACAATGACAAGTTCGACCGTTGCTCGATCTGGCTTCTTAGGAGTGGGAGGTTCTGAAATAGATTATCTACTAACAGACGCTACAAATAAGCAAGACTTGTTTCACAATTTCAATTCGGCGATGAAACATGTCTGAGACATCTTTGGGTATCCTCATAGCATGTAGACTCCTTTGTTGTTAAGGGTTTTTACGCACTGATGGTAGCGCGACATAATGGCCTTCATCACATGTATCCATTGAGTTCTGAGGATCATGTTGTGCATCGATGGTTTTTCAACTACCAAAAGCTTGTTCCATCTCATGATTCCTGCTGCTTGGATCGATAGCTTGTCAATTCCTATCTCGTGGATCAAACTTCCATCAAATGCAGTCAAGGTTCTATAAATCGGCTTGATTATAATATCCAATAATGCCATTTTCTCTAGTGTCTTTTTGAAAATTAAGTCTGTTGATAAGTATCTGAGATACATTGCAATCGGCAACTCGGAATTTTATGACAAGTAGGTTGTTATGCGGGAAGCACACTCCTTCGAGATCTTTCAAGGTGAAAGCTATTTTCGTATCGACCGATTTTAGATATATGGTTTGAGCTGAAGGTTTGAGGTTCACTGTGGCTACCACCTTCCACTCGTTTTTCTTGATTGACCTTATGGTATTATCGCAAGATTGATGACCTCCTTTAATGACAACAACATTTATTCTCAGAGATCCCGGCTCAGAAATTTCTACTTTCTTCTTTGCGTGTTTTGGTTTTTCCTTCTCGGCTTTCTCTTGAGTTTCCTCTTTGTAAGCTCGTCTCGCAGTTCAGCCTCTTTTCGCTTCTGCATTTTGAATTTCTGAGTTTCTTTGTCAGTAACGCTCAACTCACCTTTACTAAACTTTTGGGCAAGTATATCTTGTAGTTGTTTGTACATCGAAGTTGGATGACCGGCTCAATTATGGAATGCACAATATTCGTTTTGATTCTAAGTATTGTTCCATGACTTTTTACCGACGTGGCTGCTATCTTCTTTGACTTGAAAAGCCGCTGAGGTATTTTCACGTCCTTGATTGTAATGTTGTCTTGGCTCTTGATACTCTTCTTTTGGCTGATTTTCTCCAGATTCATGTTGATTTTTTTGAGTCTTTGCAAAGATTTGCTTTTCTTCGATGTACTCGGCATATTTTGCTGCTCTACACAAAGCTCCCAAGACCGTAGTTGGCTGATTTACGAAGAGGTCTCTCAGTAAAGCTTCAACGCTGATCATCCGAGTTCTCAAAGCTTTAATCGCCATGTCATAACTAACTTTAACTTTGGTCATTGTTTTTTAGAAACATCCGAGATACGACTTCAAAGTCTCTTCATATCCTTTCTTTAGAGATCATAACTTTGTTGTTGATGTGTCATGGTTAACAAATATTCATGAACAACTTGGCCAACTGATTGAAGTCTTCAATTAACCATGTTGGCAGCTTTATGAACCACACTAGAGCATCTCCTGTCAAGTTTTCAGCGAAAAGTTGACAATATGCTACGTATTCTTGATCCGGATAGTATTCCATTCCTCTAACTGATATTTCAAACCTGCAATGGTACTGTGTTTCATGTAGCTTACAGTCTTCTCCACATGCTACTGGTTAGACTGCCTTCCCAACTGCCCAATGCTACCTAAATTTCTTCTGAATTGCAGTACGAGACAAGTTTCTCACATAATTTATTCGTGTAGGTCAACGAAACCTATAAAACAAACCAATCATAATCACTCGATCGGTAGATTCTTGAGCTATGACTTAAAAGGGTTGAATAAAAAAAGAGCACTCACTGAATGTTGAGAATTTGTATAAGTGTGTGTGCCAAAAACAATATACTGTAGATGATTGTAAATTTGATTTCTATCTTTTTTTTTTCTTTGCCAAATTTAAACTTCCTAAAATTAGAAATCATTACAAACTGAAGCAAGGATACATACAGCAATCCTAAATAATTTCCTGAAAACTGAATAAACCAGACCAAATCCTCATAGTTTAGTACTACTAAGTCTAGTAAAAGTCACAAATAGTACGAAGAAAAAAACATCCTTTGTCATCATGCCTGGATTCAGCAAATAATCTCCCAGTCTCATTTTTTATAGTGCATTTCCAGTTGGTCCCCTCAGAACACATTCAAAATTCTATATCCATCAATCGAGGAACACATAACACAGTTCTGTCAAGACTAGGAACATAAATAAAATTCGTTATCATCTTCGTCCATTCCTTGTTCATGATCCTCACATCTCCATATCCTTCAGCCATGATAGTACCCCCATTCTTGAATGTAACCCTTGCTCGATATGTTCAGTTCAAAGTAGTGAAATACTTCACATATGGAGTCATGTGACTCTTTATTTAATCGATGATTGAAAAACTAATGCTACAGGTGCCTTTTGTAATGAATAGAGAGAACCCTAATTGGCTAAAGAGATAAGGAAAGACTTAAAATATATAATAGAAGAGAATCATAGTAAATCTTAACAACTTGGGCTTCACACTCACGTGACAATTATTTTCTTGTAACAAATCCCCATGGGTTGAAAGAACCTTGTCCTCAAGGTTCTGGATCGTTGCTTTGGAGAATAACAATGGTCTAGAGGATGCTCTTTCCTGTAACTTGTTTCACTTGTGAGACCATTAGGTTTAAATATCATCTTCTCCTCACTCTCGTCTTTATCAGAATCTGAATCATTGTTGTCCATCTCTAAGTTGAAAATTTGCACCTTTTTACGGCCAAGATAGTGTTCTGGAGTATACTTTTCATCACAAAAGTAACACAATCCTTTGGATCTTCTTTCACTCATGAATTCTGCAGAAAGAGTCGGTTTAGAAACCTTTTCTTTGCCTTTATCAAAAACAGCTACACTTTCTTGCTGAACCCCTTGTCTCTCTTGTAAAGACCAGTCTCTTTCTCTTGTTTAGAGTGAGTCGGATGCTGGGAAGTAGACCACGAAGAAGAAGCACTTGCAGCTGGTTTTGCATTCTAGAATAACTGACCTAACATAAGACATTGTCTCACTGTCTGTGGCTGGAACATTCGCACATGCATCTGAGTATCATTCTGTAGTCCAGCTATATAGATACTCACCAAATACTGCTCAGGAAAGTTAACTTTTAGTTTGATCACATTGAACTTGATGTGGTAGTCAACAATTTTGTTAGTCTCTCGCAAATTTTTAAGCTCAGCAATCGGATCATCAATCATATCCTCAAACCTTTCAATCAAGATGACTTTGTAAGCAGTCCAAATTCTCAACACACCGGAACCAACATTAGACTGAATGAAAATATATGCCAAGTAGCAGCTTCACCAAATAAGTGAATAGAGGCTAGTCGAACTTTCAGATTTTCAGGCGTTTGGTCCACCTCAAAAAAAATTTTGACCTTGAAGATCCAATCTCGTGTGTCTTCTCCATTAAACCGTGGGAATTCAATCCGTACCAATCTGGTTGTCCTGCATAAGTTCATGGTAATGGGGCCAAGGTTGTATCGTTACTTGGAGCCATAAGAATTCGATTTAAAGAAACCGGAGGAATTGAGTTGTAGTTTGAAATGTGCTATGTTTCTATTGTCAGTGAGGAAGAAGCAGGTAGTGCAGGTAAAGTTTGCTTCATCAACGCCATCATGTCTGCAAAATTTCTTTTGATTGTCACAGAAATCCGATCCTCCTGAGAAGCCAAACATTTTCCTTGAGCAGTAAGGATATTACCTTGTGCAAGCATCATCTTCTCCAACGATGCAAGCCTTTTGTCGAGAGTACACTCAATGGTTTTCTCTGTTTCTTTGCCGGAGTTTTTCTTTGCAACCATGCTTGTAGTCCGAGAAAAGTGCTGGCTCTGATACCTTTGTTATAGGAAAACTAATCGAAGAGAATTCGAATAGAAAAGCAAAAGCTTTATTAATTGTTCTAAGAACTCAAAACACAAAGTTGTAGGGATTTTAATTGATGATTGAAAAACTAAGGCTGCCTTTTATAATGAATAGAGAGAAACTAATTGGCTAAAGAGATAAGAAAAGACTTAAAAGATACGATAGAGGAGAATTATAGTGAATCTTAACAACTTGGCCTTCACACTAACGTGACAATTATTTTCATGTAATAGACTCGTAGTAGTTATGGATATCATCCACATGTCTTTATCAAATGTCATAGGAGGAATACCAAATAACATTTTATACTCAGGTAATGTATTCTCTCTCTTGGCTTCTTCTTAAGTGACTCTTTCAAAACTGTATGTGGGAGAGACGATCGCAAGATCTGGATCGCTTTTGTGTCTTTCTCCACAATATATCTCCATTCTAATAACTCTTTGGGTTGAATCTTCGGTGGCGCCGGCGGGATTCCATATTTGACAACATCCCAAATTTTGTAGTTTATATCATCAGAAACAGCGTCTTGTAGAGTCAATGTCTTCGTCGCTGACATAGCTATGGCTATTACGGCTTCTTCACTTTTCTCTCTGTTATGATACTCAACTTTCTAATTTTTCACGTATATATAGCAAAGTCGTAAGCCCTAAATCCCAGCAAGATTCGAAAATAAAAATCCAGTTTTTTCTGGTTCACTTAATTGGATTGTTTGGTTAGGTTATTAATTTTTATAACCCCAGCTCCTACCTGTAACGCCCACATTCAGCCAACCCAAGAATGCACTAGGTGCGGAACGTGGGCGCAGTACGTACAAACAGACTGCACTTGGCCATTTGGTGCGTTCTGGCCAAGGAAAGGCATTGGAAGCCTAAAGGGATGATCAAAATCAGACAAAACCATGAAAAATAAGCTAATAACAAAATTTAGGAAAAAAACCTAGGATTTGATAGAACCTAATGGTTTGGACCGCACGGTCTGGATCGGACCGCACAGCCGTTCGGACATGATTGTTCCGAGATCAGACATGAACCTAGGATGTTCGGACATTTTGTATCTAGTTTTTGACAAGTTTTAAGATATAAGATAGATCGGGTAGGTTTCCAGACAAGTCTGGTCCGCATTCGAACAAGGGTTTTCGTTTGGACAAGAGTTTGGTATGTGTCCAAACGGGTAGCCTAAGGGTAAAACGACCAGAATTGATGTGTTTTGGACCTTGGAATATTTTGAATGGGTTTGAGCCCGGTCCAACTAAAGGAATTAGGGTTAGGGTTAGATTACCCTAAGGGTTATAAATAGGTGCCTTTATCCACCCTAAAAAGGTTAATTCGCACAAGTTAACCTAAAAATAAGAGAGAGAGAGAGAGAGAGAGAGAGAGAGAGAGAGAAAGAGAGAGAGAGAGAGAGAGATCAGATTGAGGCTAAGAAAAGGTTGAATTGAGTTCAAGGTTTTGTTAGGCTTGGCAAATCAAACCCCTTAGAGCAAAAAGGAACCCAAAAAAGTATAAGGCAAAGGTGAGTTCGTGACCGCGAGGTTGACCTAGATCCGTGTTTGGTAATAGGTTGAATGGAATATTAGAATGGTTAGGTTGAATGATTGATTGTGAATGGAAGGACCATGTGGGTCGATATTGAAATTGAGAACCGTGTGGTTCATTACCGTGACTTGCAAACCAAGTGTTTGGACCCGTGATTTGTGAACCTTAGGGTTCGGACCTAAATTGTGATATAATGTGAATATTGTTCTTGACTCAAAGGTTACTTTGGCTTATCCTGATATACCCTGGGTAGTTAAAGTAATCGTTGAGCAAGCCCGAAGTAATGATTGTTCTTTGGTTTGATTTGATTTGTTACTGAATGCGTGTTCTAGTTATAGCCTAGTGGGATGGGATGACCGAACCACTAAGCAATTCTTTTCCTTATACAATCTGTGTGATTGTAGGTAATGATTCGACCAATGATCGAGAAAGTGGCTAATAGGAGCGAGACCAAGGCGGGACGGAGAGGAGCTGGATCTAGAGTTGGGATTTGGGAGTCCATTTTATGTTATTTAAGATTGAACTTGAAGTTTAGTACCGATTTCAATATGTTATGTTTATCACTTGGTGTTTATGGAACCTTGAATTTTAGTTATGAATAAAAATGAAACCGAGTTTTATGAATTGCTTGGGCTTGTCACATCATTACAATCAAAATTTTGACTTAGTGAATAATGAAACATGAATTGGTTAAGTGCTTGATCTGCCCAAGACCAAACTAGAAAACGTGGTATGCGGGTTTAATGAGTTGGGGTGTTACATTACACTCGTTGGCCGATGATTCAAGATTCTCAAACATAATCACACCAAATTTCAGAAAAGTAAATATTTTATCATATCCTAAGATCGCGGTAATTCTAAGAAAATACATATACAGATATTACTTTTTTTTTTGAAACAATTTATTCATGTAAGGCCAACTCCATTGGTAGTATCTAAATGAGTATCTCACTTTAAATAATACTAGAACGGTACATGCGTTGGTAGCGCGGGATATATGGAATTCACTTCAGATAAAATAAAAAGACTTTTTGAATTGGTAAGTAGTTGTTGTTTAAAGATGTGACCTTCTGTTTTGCATATCAGTTTAACATTAGAATAACGGCAAAGCATATGAAAGGTGGTTCTGACAATAAAGTTTGTAACTCTATCCATAATATTTGTTATAATAATACTAACCAGACTCTTGTAAAAAGGAAATAATGAATGGAGCTTTCATTAATTGTTTACAAATAGAAGTTGCATGAGTTTTGGGTCCGATATAGTTATTTTTTTTTAGCAATACTGATTTTATTACAAAAATCAGCTTTCTGATTTAGAAAGCGAAGAATTACATGAAGAGAGAAATAAGAAAATAAATTTTACAGTCGCGAGAACTCTTCTAGATAAGATGAGAAAGCAGGCAAGTCAGCGGGAGAGAATACCATCTTCAGAACATCTGAACTATCTATTGCCAACCCCACGTCCCGAAATCACGAGAATGATGTAGTCTATAATTGCGGGAATACAAATAGTTATATTTGTTGCCAACCCCACCTCCCGAAAATCAAGAGAATGATGTAGTTTATAATTGCGGGAATACAAATAGTTATATTTGTATGATTACTTTTATGGTAAGAAATGCTTTGGGAGTAAAGGTGATTTTTTGTCCTGAATTTTTTTAGAAAATTTAAATATCAATTTAGGATTAGGTATTAATATTTGTTGTTAATAATTATAAATGCATTTTAAAAAAACATATTTGTTATTGTATAAGTTATTGTTTCAAATAAAGAGTATTCAAAGTCAAATTTATTGTAACATAATTATATCGGATTACATAATGATTTCTGACTTGTTGGGTCTATACTATCACAATTCAAATATTTTTTTCCTCCCTTGCAATTTGAAGGAGGAAATAACATATTTTAATATGACAGTAATACATAAATATATAAACAAATTTTTTTTTGTCAAAATATAAAAACCTCACCATCAAGTCTTTCATACCAAAACTGTAAATTAATAACTAAAAATCGTATTCCACGGTCCTGTTATTTACTCAATCGCTGCAATTATACCAAATGACCAAAATATACAGTTTAAAATTTTAAAAAGTAAATGGTGAAAATGATAATTGAGTAGCTGCGACTCCGTAATCAACTTTGCCTATGTACGGATGTGCTGCTAAAAATTACAATGATAACAAAAACGGTCGATGCGATTGTTTTCGACTGTCGTTTATATACTTTACACAATACTAAATTTGAAATTACTTAAATTATTTTATCGCTGGTCATTATCTCAGCGACAATGAAAAGAACACGGCTCATATCATCACAGTATTTCTCTGCTTGCCTATACATTTTGTAGTATTTTGCCGTACCATTTTTCAAAATTTTTACTCTTCAACCTTTTTTTGAGCTCTATTTTTTTTTAAGTTCCATGTATATGCAAGATTGATACAAACATTCCCAGAATGAGACGTCAAAACTGAGTTTCTTTAGTTAAAGTTGAAGATAATGAAATTAACAAAAGAATGAATCAATTTAGAAAGAAATTGCTAAAATATTTAAGCGTCTTATAGTTGGGGTCATTGTGCAAGACTTTAGGACCAAAGAAAGTCCAAAACCCTCGCTTCTTTGGCTTCTCAACTCTTTATGTTTCTTCTCTACTTCTGCTTCTTCCTCCTTTCTCTTCACCATTTCTTGCAAAGTTCCGGGTCACAGAAAAGTGTTGAAGATTGCATGGTCCTTCCATTTCCCCTAAATAAGTATTTGCTTGATATTTCCTGCTCAAACAGGTAAAATTAGAGTTCATCAACCACATAAGAAAATTTTGATAAGATGAAGAACTCTCCACAAGAGTACATCTTACAGGTGGTGATAAAACAGCATCGATAACAACTTCAGCTGTATCTTTTGGTTACTGCAATAGCCTAAGTATCTTGAGGCCATAGAACGTCAAGACTTGTATATATAATGGAAGCTCATGCATTATGTTTGTTCTAACTTCTCCTGGATCTGCCGTTCTATAATGCCAAAACAAAAATCTCAAATCATACATCTAGGAGAAGAATAATAGAGTGCTTAAGTGTTGTTATATGCTTAACTTAAAACCGGTTGTTTTGATTTTGAAATACTGTGAATACATAAGTGAACTAATAGAGCAAGAGAATTGATATTTAGGAAGCGTATACATAACAAAGACGTGATGTGAATCATCTGTGAGGTGATGTTGTCTATGCAGCTCGTAAGAGAAAAATAGAAGGCATACCTATACCACAAATGATCAAAAACTATATTAGCATCAACATCGACATGATATAAGCAACAAAATTTTCTTGTAGTTTTGAGTGGAGTTCCTTACGTTTGGAATATTCATAGATCCTACTCCAAGGATATTAATTTGATCTTTAAAAGTTCACTCTAGTAACAAAATCCTTGTCAAACAACCCAGCAGAAGCTACAAAGAAAAATACCAGGAAATGACAATAAATATTTGGCTCTCACTTCAGGATAGAAAACCATTCTATAGATTAACTGTGAGAAACAATATATCAGAATGTGTAAAAGTTGTAAAATTTACGACTCGTGAAGGCACATGGCTGTTATTCAGGAGCGGTAAGAGAAGTTTGGTCAAAGAGAAAGCGCCAACATAATTTGTGGCAATCATCTTGACGAACATGGAGACAAACAACGTTTTATTTGTCAAAAATTTAAACTTTTAGAGTTCAAAATCATTGAAACCATAATGAAACCTCACCTGTCAAAGCCTTCAATAGTCGGCCGACTTGAGGTGGTCATTATTCCATCATTGTTCACTAAAAGTTAGACTGAAGAATGTAAACTTGATTCTAAAAGTCATTGCTCAAAAGAGTTTCTGAACTTTAGAATTGATTGAAAAGACGATGGTCACCTTCAAAAGCTTTCAGTTGAGCATCCTCATTCTGCCTCTTAATTTCACTCAACGCCTGTCAACAAAGTGGCAAGCACAAAGATTTTTGCATCAAGAAAAATGTGATAGACACTATAAAAGAGCCCATGGATAATGTAAGGATATCAAATATAATTACTTTCTCTGAGTAATTAATGAATCTTCTTTTACTTGTTTCTTAGACCTCACCAATTCTTCGGTCCTCTCTTTTTATGACTTTGTGTTCTCTTGAAACTAAGCAAGCTCCTCGAGAACCGAACGTATGCAACAAACTTCAATGTTCACAGACTCCGAATCCTTAAGAACAGCAAGCATCTCTTTGACTTTATGTTCTGTGAACTGCCCCACTGGTGTTGATCCAAGTTCTTGCACCAATGAGCATAAGCATTCTAAGTATCAAGACCGTATAGATGTTGATTCTACCATCCAGTATTCAATGTAAAACCTTACAAAATATTCAGGCCTAGACACTCAAGACCCAACAAATCTGTGATATATTTATCTCAAACACCTAAATAGATGATAAGTGAGAGAAGGTAACTAAAGATTACTGGTGATACCCAAATAAGGGCAAGCCCGCCAAGACGAAGATAAGCCCATTCAGAAATTCGGCCCAGTAATAGAACAAGCGATGCGCTGCGCGCGAGGTGAAGTTTGATGGCCCGAATTGACATTCGGGATAATTAGCGAGAAATGCGGAATTGACGAGCTGATTGAGCAAGCAGAATCAATCACAAAATTAATGGGCTGAGCAAATCACGGGAATGAAGCAATAAAAGGAAAGTCGGACTCAATCAACATAAAAAAGATTTGATTAAATACGATAGCAAAGTTATGTATAAATACAATGATAAAACCCAAAGAATATACACGATAATATTCGATAAATACAGTACGATTTCACTGGTCCAAAAAACTTTCTACTTGTATATTGTTGATCTGGGATCAGAACATATTCAAGCATCAACAATTTGGTGCCATCTGTGTGGACAAAACCATAGCCATGTCTTTGCGGAACGAAAACAAGCCGAAAGTCACGACCTACCACCAGAGATGAGGGACGTAGGAACTTCGGCATACGTCACCGGAAACCAAGCAAGGGAACATGGGGAACTCAAAACAACCTACGACTCAGGAAACATTATCCCGGCGGAACCATCTCGGACAACCACATACCAGCGACAATCTCGCACGATCGTGGAATTGAGAGAAATGGCCTCAATGGCGATGGAGCAAGTATGATAGAGCGAGTTGAGAAACCAGAAGCTGCAACTCCAAGTCCAACGACAAGAGGAAGAATTCAGAAGACAACTTGCGAAACTCCAGGAAATGGTCGGATATGCCAGAAACTCAAGAAACACCATCGGACAGGATCCCACTCCCAGGGAGCCTCCCAATGGGATCCTGCGAGGGATGCGCGTACCAGAAACTGGGGATAGACCAAGCCGACCGATAGCCTGGGCGAACCCCTTGGTTCAAAAACAGCACGGCGAAACCATTTCGCAAGACGAAACACACAAAGAATCCTCAGTGGGTCTGATTGATGTGAGGGCTTTCAAAGATCGACTGGCCCAAGCGGGAGCCGCATGCCGTGACCTCTGAAATGAGATACAATGGACAGCCTCGCCGGAAGGAGAACCCCAGAATGGGTACCAAACAGAAGACATCCTGTGGATAGGTGAACTCCGACAAATGATGAAGAAAACTCAGCAAGAGTATGCGAGCATACGCTCCGAACTGCATTGCGCAATATCTACTGTGCCTGAAATCCAGTACGTGATCGAACAGACACGGCACACGCCCTTTACGAGAAGGATAACGGGGGCACATATCCGCGATGTCGGGAAGATAAAATTCCCACAATACACGGGGAATACGGACCCCATAGCATATTTAAAATCATTCCGGCTAGGAGCTGATCGGACCCACTTCGAGGGCGACGAGCGGGATGCGGTCTTTTGCAGAGTCTTCTCCGAAAACCTTATTAGACCAGCACTGGATTGGTTCTGCACCTTGCCCAAAGAATCTATAGATGGGTTCGAGCAACTTGCATAGGTGTTCCTGAAGCACTACTCTATTTTCATAGAGAATCGTACCACTATCGACAGCCTGCTCAACCTGACCCAAATGAAGTTCGAGCCGCTAAGGGACTATATAGCTTGATTTAAGGAAATGTAGTCGAGAAGCATTAATGTCCCCAACAACATGGCTTTAATCGCACTGAAGAGAGGCATATGGCAGGCCTCTACTTGCAGCCACGATCTGACGGTTAGACCTCCCATTTCGTTAGATGATGCGCTACACAGGGCAACTCACTTCATTAACTGGGAAGCGGAGATCCAAACTCAGCCTTGAAAAACCAGAAAAGCGCTTCGAAAAGAAGGAAGCAGCGAGAGTGCAGTCGACAACGAGCAAAGTTCAAAGCAATAACCAGAATGATAAGGTTATAACAGGTCATCACTCGTTCTCAGTCGGGAAGTTTAGAAGCTGAAAATCGCTAGATATGTTGAAATATTGCGATTACCATTGCCACACGCTAGAGGAGTGCAAAGTAGTCAAACGGCTCAAGGAAGAAGGAAAATGGGAGGAAGGAATGAAGAAAGAATGGAAGAACGACGGGGAACGCAGAAAGCGAGAGAGAAACTCCACTGAGGAGGAAGAAACTGTAGAGGTTGGAGAAAACAAGGAAACCACCAAACCTCGAGTCGAAGTCATCATAAGAGGATCCAGCCTGTGCGGGAGTTTGGTCAACTCCATAAAGCACACCAAAGAAAGGCAGAAATGCGACCTCCAAGCTCGAGTATGAGTCAAAAAGATGACCTAGCTCTCATAACCTTTAAAGAAAGCATGCGCACCTTGATAAGCCGCACGAAGACAAGCTCATAGTCGAGCTTGATATCGGAGGAGAACAGCTGGCAAGGATCTTGGTCGACACGGGTAGTTCCGTCGACCTCCTATTCCATGATGCTTTCAAAAGAAAGGGCTTAGAGGATAACGAGCTCGTCGGAGGAAAAACAACCTTGACAGGTTTCTCCGGGAACACCAAAACAACGATGGGAACAATCCAGCTGTCGGTGATTGCCTCCGGAGTAAAAAAGATAACAAACTTCTTAGTAATGGATGCGCCAGCACCCTTCAACGCGATCTTAGAAAGGCCTTGGCTCTACGCGATGAAAATAGTAGCTTCAACGTACCACCACTGCGTGAAGTTCCCAACGAGTAACGGAGAAGGAGTCGTATACAGTAGTCAGTACGCATCGTGACGATGCTATCAAGAGAATTTCAAACAAACTTAGGGATAGACTTTGTACAACTAACCGACAAACCGCCAATCCTCGGAAAAAGACGGACCGGGAATTGACCATCGGAGCCGGTTTAGACTCAACAATCCGTCAAGAACTAGAAAAATTCCTCAAAGAAAATGCGTCGACATTTGCCTGGACCCCACAGGATATGAAGGGAATCGACCCGTCGATAACGACGCACGAGCTGAACATCGATCAAACCTACAAGCCGATAAAACAGAAGCAAAGAAAGCTCAGACCAGACAAAGCCAGAGCAGTCCGAGATGAGGTAGCAAGGCTGCTAATAATGGGGGCAATAAGAGAGCTTAAGTACCCTGATTGGCTGGCAAATCTGGTAGTGGTACGTAAGAAGAATGGCAAATGGAGAGTGTGGGTTGATTTCACTGACCTCAATAAGGCGTGCCCTAAAGACAACTACCCCGTCCCGCAAATTGATAGAGTGGTAGAATCAACCACGGGAATCAGCTGATGTCCTTCATGGATGCTTTTTCAGGCTACAACCAAATATTCATGCACCTAGACAACGAAGAGAAAACATCTTTCATAACCGAACAAGGGACCTACTGCTACTGTGTGATGCCATTCGGTCTCAAAAACGCTGGCGCAACATACCAGCGATTAGTAAACTTTATGTTTGCGGAGGAATTGGGAGAAACCATGGAGGTATACATCGATAACATGTTGGTTAAATCAACCAACGTAAGAAATCATGTCGGCCAGGTATGAACATGCTTCGATATCCTCAACAAGTTCGGGATGAAACTCAACACGGCTAAATGCGTTTTTGGAGTATCGTCCGGAGAATTCATGTGGTATCTAGTAATGAAAAGAGGGATAAAATCCAATCCGCGCTAGATAAACGCGCTAACGAATATGCGTCCGCCTCGTACAAAGAAAGAAGTCCAACAGCTGACCAGGAGGATAGCAGCACTTAACCGCTTTGTCTCGAGATAGATAGAAAAGTGCCTGCTGTTCTTCAAACTGCTCAAGGACAACAAGAAATTTATATGGGACGATAAATTCCAAAAGGCCTTCAAGGAGTTAAAAACTTATCTGACAAGTCCCCAATTCTAACAAAACCGGAAGAAGGGGAGGAGCTCTACCTCTACCTTTTAGTGTCAACCACGGCGGTAAGCGGGGTCCTAGTCCGCTTAGAAGCAGGAGAACAGCAGCCTCTCTATTACGTGAGTAAATCTCTATCGGAACCTGAAGAACGATATCCGTTAGTAGAGAAGATGCTCTGGCACTAGTAACAGTTGCAAGGAAACTCCACCGTATTTTCAATCTCATAATATCGTGGTAGTGACAAATCAACCACTACGCACGATCCTCCACAGTCCGAGCAAGTCGGGACGGCTGGTTCAATGGGCAATCGAGCTCACTGAGTACGACATCGAGTATCGACCCCGTACAAGCATGAAGTCGCAAGTCCTAGCAGACTTTGTCGTTGAAATCTATAGGGGAACGGATAGCATAGAAGTCAACCAGAAACCCTGATGGTCCATGTCGATGGATCGTCCTCTCGCAATGGGTCGGGATATGGGTTAAGATTAACCTCGCCCAGCGGAGACTTAATCGAGCACTCCTGTTGACAAGGCTATGAAGCATCAAACAACGAGGCTGAGCACGAAGTCGTGCTCGCAGGGTTACGAATCGCGGCTGGAATGGGGGTAAAACATCTAAAAGCACGTAGTGACTCCCAACTAGTGACCAGCCAGTGCCACTGCAAATACGAGGCAAAGGACGCCAGAATGAACGCATTCATGGAGCTAGTCAAGAAAGCGGCGTGCCAATTTGAGAAATTTGAGTTGGAAAGGATCCCTTGAGTAGAAAATGCGGCGGTGACGCCCTGGCAGCACTCGCATCACCATCAGAACCCCTGGTAAGGAGGGTTATCCAGGTAGAGTACTTGGAAAAACCCAGTATAGAGATACCGGGAGAGGTACTAGCCATAGCACAGCAAGAGGAGGATGACGACGAGCAAAGGCATGAGGCCAGAATCACCGTGAACCCAGAATGGTGGATCCCAATTCTGCAGTATATATCACATGGGATGGTCCCGCAGGACCGATGGGAAGCAAGGAAACTAAAAGCTCAAAGTGCGCGATTATGCATCATAAACAGGCAACTCTACAAAAGGAGAATAGCGGTACCATGCCTCCTATGCATGACTCACGACAAAACAGCCCAAATCCTAGCCGAAGTGCACCTCGGAGTCTGTGGAAACTACTCCAAAGGATGCGTCCTGGCCTTTAAAATCAAGAGGCAGGGGTATTACTGGCCAACAATGGTACTCAAAGCGATGCCAGAAATGCCAGCGTCACGCACCCTTTATACACACTCAGAGTTGAAAAATAGGGCAAATGGTGCATAATATATGTCTAATTACTCAAATGGTGCATGGTATGTTTCATTTTTGAAAGAAAAATTGAAATGAAATAAAAGATTTGGCAGTTTTGTTTTATCACGAAACTGCCATAAAAAAAACTAAAAAGAAAAAATTAGAAATCGAAATTGAATTTCATTGGTTCCAATGGCTCTTTTGTTTCGAATTTGTTCGTCTCCCTTAATACTAGCTAACGGCAAAAATGGTTGTAACCACCACGCAATTGATTCCGCCTTCATCCGATGTGCTGCCGATTTGACTGATATGTCTGTCAGACTAACATCACCTCACCCTAACTTCGGCTGTGTAATTGCCACTTCTTCCGAAAAATTCATCGGAGAAGGATTTTTGTACGCTCATGGTACTAAACCGGCTGAAGCGTTGGCCGTTGAAGCTGTCGGAGAGTTTAGTACAGGCTCCACAGCTTATTTAAACATGGAGCTGATGTGTGTGATTTTTGATAGTTTTAGAGTCTAATTTTAGGTTGTTTTGCATCCATTTAGCTAGATTTTTCGTGCACTTAGATCTGTTTAGGTTAGTTTTGCATCTTTTGC
>OVBA01002498.1:0-33978 GCA_900406435.1 Lepidium aucheri | reverse complement strand
TGAAGTTTGTTGGTTATGGAGGTTGAGATCATTTAAGAAGATGGCAATTTCAAAATTATTAGAGATGTTATGTCTATATGGGTCTTTTTGTGTTTTTATGGAATTTAAAAAAAAACATAATGGCATTACTTGTAAATACTATATCTTCTAAGAGTAAAGTAGACAAATTTTTGAAGAGAGAAAATCATGGATTAGTTTTTTAATTGACCCAAGTCAATGGATCATTTTAAAAACTAACCCTTGATTATGTCTCTATATATCGATGACCAAAAGTTTTCTCCATATGTTAAGTTATGAAATTTTTGATTATAATAAATCTATCACTAACGGATCTAGGTTGTTGGTGTTATATTATACAAACTTAAGATAACTCATGAATAACTCATTAGATGATTTGTAGATTTGTAATAAGTATCTATTGTTCTCATTTATTTAGGATATTAAGCATCTGCTGTTGTTGATTTATTTTATTTATTTGCGCATAGATTAAAAAAATATTAACAGTATTTTCACGCGTAAACTTTTTGAAAATAAATAACGGTATTTTTGCACGTAAACTATTTTAAAAAATAACAGTATTTTTTATGCATAAAACCTTTAAAAACAAAGTAGCATTATTTATGTTAAAATATTATATCTTCAAATTTTATAATTAATAGAGTTGCAATTTTAATATAGACAATAAATACGATATAACTGTAATAAATAGAAAATCTAGGAAACTATGATCACTACAAATATAACTACAGTGATATAGTGGCTAATGGGTAAGTTACGTGGCTATAAGGCTCATAGTCCGGCTAAAATCACATTAACTTCTATGATCTTCTATATTTTTTTTTGTCAACGGCAATATTAATATTGGGCCATAATGGTTAGCCCATTAGCCAAATTCCTACATAAATTTTGTAGGCAGTGGGACTCAATCCCTGGGTGTATGTGTGTCTGCCTTTTAGTGGATTTACCACCAGACACTGGATTAAAGACCACTTGCCTATGATCTTCTATCTTATTTCAACTAAAATAAATAGTCTCATATAAAAAAGTCATATCACTCTTATAATGACAGAATTTAGGGGAATGCATACTATGATATTATCATAGATTTGAGAATATTGAGTTACAGATAACACCTCATCGAAAAAATTGTTGACAAAAAAAATCAATTGACGAAAAAAACCTAAATCAGATCTCCATCTCTTTATGAAATTGGTGACTTCATTGATAAGAACTCTAATTAGACTTGTAAAATAGACAGATTCATACAAATTTTATGTAAATGGTAATACATTGATTAGTTGAATTCCTTTATTTTTTGATAAAGAAGATTAAATTATTGTTAATCAGATTTGAAGAGTTCTTTTAATTTTTGGAACCATAGATATCAGAGAAATTAGAAACAATATGAAAACATAATTTGCTAAGCCCAAATTAATTAATATCTTTGACTGATATCATTGATACAATTTTAATTTTGTAAATAATTGAATCGACAAGATCAATTTCTAGTTAAAGTCTACTTACCTAATAAATCGCCTACCGACACATATTTTATCCAATTTCTCTCCATTTCAACTACTCAATGACTCTCCTCCCAATTATACGAAATTAAAAGTTTTTGGCTCACTTTGCTATTTTTGGTTACGTCCTTACTCCACCCACAAACTAGATTGCCGCTCCAAACCTTGTATCTTGTTAGGCTATTCTCCATTTCAAAGTGCTTACATTTGTCTAGACTCTTCAACCCAACGCATCTTTGTTTCCCATCATATTCAATTTTTTGAAAATTCTTTCCCCTTTGCCTTTGTTTCCTCTTCTTCACCTCCTACTTCTTATTCATGTCTATGGTTTCCTCCACTTCTTCCTATCCATTCCGCTGCTCCGTCACAATCACCGCCTGCTTTGGAGTCGCCCCTAGGCTCAGATCCTTCCTCTCCATTTCAAACTACGCTCGTGACTCCATTCTCAGCTACTTCACTCGGGTCTAATTCTGCACTATCACGACTCATTACAAATACAGATTCATCGCCTGTTTCAGAAAGTGGC
This sequence comes from Lepidium aucheri, assembly GCA_900406435.1. Lineage (NCBI taxonomy): Eukaryota > Viridiplantae > Streptophyta > Magnoliopsida > Brassicales > Brassicaceae > Lepidium > Lepidium aucheri. The sequence goes on along the minus strand of OVBA01002498.1, from coordinate 31,932 downwards.
CCAAATTCAACACAAAGGCCCATAGATGACGGCAACAATATTCAGTCCACGTTACAAGCTTCTTCCCCATCGCCACAATTGCAGGTCACACAGAATTTGCACCCGATGCAAACTAGAGGCAAGAACAAAATTACAAAGCCAAATCTGAAATTTGTCTTTGCTCTCTACAACTACTCGTGAGACCGAACCTACAACTGTTGCTTAAGCACTTAAGGATGCTTGTTGGCGAGCCTCTATGCGCTCTGAATATGATGCTCAGATTAAGTTTGGGACATAGGATTTGGTTATGTCGGATCTGTCTTATAAACTTGTTGGATCTAAATGGGTATTTTGCATCAAGCAATCACCAAACGGTGACATTGACAAACTAAAATCATGATTTGTTGCTAAAGGATTTCACCAAAGACCTGGTCTAGACTATGAGGAGACGTTTATCCAATCATTAAGACAGCTTTGGTCGCCTTGTTCTGGGTCACACAGTTGACAATGGTTGGGCTCTTAGACATTTAGATATTAACCATGCTTTTTTGTAAGGTGCCCTTGATGAAGATGTCTATATCGCTCAACTAGTAGGATTTGTAGATCTAGAGAAACCAGATTATGTTTGCAAGCTTCGCAAAGTCCACTACGGTCTGAAACAAGCACCTCCTGCCTGGTACACAAAGTTGAAATCTTTTCTCCTCTCCTCTGGTTTTGTGAACTCGCTGTCAGATGCATCTCTTTTTATTTTTCTAAGAGACAATATCACAATGTATGTTCTTGTCTACGTTGATATAGTTGTCACAGGTAATGTTTCTGCACTTGTTGAATCCTTCATCAAAGCTTTAGGTGCTTGTTTCTCTTTGAAAGACATGGGAGCTTCAAGTTATTTTCTTGTGTCGAGGTGCATAGAACAAGCGAAGGACTTCTATTAACTCAGAAGAAGTACATTACAGACTTATTGGCCAAGGTGAATATGACAGATGCAAATCCCATTTCTACACCTATGGCCTCATACGGTACTACAACTCTCAACTGGTTATCCACTTAGTGATGGCAGCGAATACAGAATAGTTGTGGGAAGCTTGCAGTACTTTCAATTTACGAGACCAGATATTGCTTTTGCAGTAAACAAGTTGTCACAGTTCATACATCTACTGCACATTGCCAAGCTGTAAAACCTATGTTGCATTATCTCTCAGGTACACAGACACTCGGTCTCTCTCTATGACGGAACAACAAGCCTCACCTACATGCTTTTACGTATGCTGATTGGGATGGGAATCGTGATGACTATACTTCCACAGGTGCTTATATCATTTATCTTGGTTCTCATCTTATCGTATGGTCTTCTAAAAAGCAATAAATAGTTGCTCAATCTTCTACTGAGGCTGAATACCGTTCTGTTGCGGAAACAGCTGCAGAGCTCTGTTGGATTTTGCAACTAATGATAGAACTTGGCATTAAATCCAGCTCTTAGCCGGTCATCTATTGTGATAATATGGATGCTACATATCTCTCGGCTAATCCAGTGTTCCATTATTGCATGAAACATGTTGCACTCAACTATCACTTCGTTTGTCAGCTAGTTCAATCAAAGTTCTTACGCGTTTCACACATTTCATCTAACGATCAACTAGTTGTCTGTCTCACAAAGCCACTACTTCGATTTCGCTTTGATGACATCAATTTCAAGAATGGACTCTCTACCGATTGTTCATTTTGTGAGGGCGTATAGAAAGATAATACTTTTTATATTTATCTAGTTGTATATTTAGCTAGATAGTTACAACTAATCTTATCTCTATTGTTGTATATATATCTCATATACTTGTAACTATTTTGATAACCTAATACAATACATATTCGCTAAACCTACAAGGCCTATGCCATAATAGTTTTATCGTTCTTTGGTCTAATAGAACCCAATGTATGAACCTTATCTTTTAGAATTTATTATGGTGTTTTAACTATATCTTAGGGTCTTTTAGACTTTCTTATGTAAGTTTATGTAGTTGCTTCTCCAATGTTTTTGTTGGTGTGGTGTGCTTAATTTTATTGATCTACTTGTAACACCAAATTTAAAAAATCAATATATCCTACCTTTCGACCAAAAAAAAAACAAAATTAATTCATCTTTTCTTAAAGTAGCTACAAAAAATATCAAGAGAGTTTGTGAGTTAACATAAACTCATATAGAGAATTGCACTTTCAGTATGATTTGTGGGACTAAATTCTAACATGCATCATAGATTCTATTTTATTTTATTTGATTTTCGGGAGGTTCGGTTCTGGACACTAGACATTTGGCCTAGGTCAAGACATACATCTCTCCGAAATCACAGAAGTCCAATGTGAATATCCCTAGCAAAAACTTGAATTTGGGTGGTGGGTAGACTTACCTCTACTCTCTATCATCAGACTACGAGTTCTGGTTGGATCATAGATTCTATTGTTTTGGCATATGCTAAAAATTGTGTGTGTTCTATATATGTAGTTCCAAATCAATCAATAAACCTCCTTCATGAAAGAAATACCTTTTTAGCTTAGACAAGATCAATAAAGTTTCTGAAAATTTGAAGAAAGTTTTGAACAACAAAAACTATTTCATTATGTTTTGCTGGCAAAAAAAAGTTGTTCATAACGTTCCAAAATGTTCCCTGATTTTGACCCCACTCTCATTTACTATTGGTCAAACCTATACTCAGAGCTTTTGTACAATAGCTGAGTGTAACTCTTGTACTAATGTTACAATCAAGTGTTTGAACTAGCCCCATCAAAAATTAACATGCTATTTTCTTAATTATCAAACTTACATTGTCGTTTATTGTAAAATAGTTTTTGTTAACTTGTCACATTTTGTAATTAAATTCAATTTGTTTCCCAATACCAATAAAGTTGTCTTAATAAAAAGCCAAATAAACCCCCTCTAAATAGGGAAGCAAGAGAGTTACATTGAGAATAAAAAAGACAAACATCATTTGTTTATTGTAATTATATATAGTTTTGTATTTTTATAACAATTACATCGATAAAATCGGTACAGAATGTAAACTCCTATATACAGCTTTTATTTTTGAATTTGTATAGAATAAAACTAAATTTTAGATGTTTGAGTTATTAGTAGGGATTCATAGATTCTAATATTAATTATTAGTTTTTTTTCAATAATTAGACCGACAATACATGATTCATAGCCTATAAAGCTCACCTCTAAAATTTATTTTTTAAGCTACTATACAGTAGCGGATATAAATCAAATTCTGGTACCAAATCATTAACTGAATCATTCTAACTACCAGACTGATAATAATTCGGCTTAGTTTTGTTTTTTTTTGTGTGGCTCTAATTATTATTTTTGTTTCATGTCATCTTTTGTAATGAAATTAAATTTGTCTTTTTTTTCTTTGTCACTCAATTAAATTTGTTTTTCAATACCAATAAAGTTGTCTTAAAGAAATAAAATAAAATCCCCTCTAAATAGGGAAGTAAAGAGAGTGATAGTGAGAAAAAAGCAAACATCATTTTCTTCTTCAACCTGCTCCAATGGACGAAAGACCAGAGACAGAGCTGATATCAATACCAGCCACACCACGAGTCTCTACACCAGAGATTCTAACTCCTTCCGGTCAAAGATCTCCTCGTCCAGCTACTAAACCATCGTCTGCAACATGGACTCCAACCTCTTTTATATCGCCAAGGTTCTTAAGTCCCATTGGTACTCCTATGAAACGAGTTCTAGTCAACATGAAAGGTTACTTAGAAGAAGTTGGCCATCTCACTAAACTTAATCCACAAGATGCTTGGCTTCCAATCACTGAATCTCGTAATGGAAACGCTCATTACGCTGCTTTTCACAATCTTAACGCTGGTGTTGGTTTTCAAGCTCTTGTTCTTCCCGTCGCGTTTGCGTTTCTTGGCTGGTGCGTTTGCGTTTGCGTTTCTGACTTTTTCCGACAATTTATTTCTTGTTTTACGAGTTTTCTTGGTGTTTGTGTTCAATCTTTTTTTAGTGAATGGCCAGGGTTTAACTCTCTGTTCTTCAGATCCAATTTTATGTTTTTTTTCTTACATATTTGTGCAAAAATTAAATTTGTTTTTCCTTTTTCTACCGACTAATTACTTTTCCACTTTCGAAGTAATTCATTTTTTTTTTTTTTGCAGTAGAAATGTTTTTTTTTTTTTCATTTGTCATGCTTCCATCATTACACATGTGGCTACTCACTGACATACTTTTTGCTTTAATTTGGATTAAGACAGAGCCTTCTTTATCGTCTAATTTGTTTTTTGTTTATTTCTGGCAATTTTACATTTATTATATTCTCTCTTTTTCCTTCATTCATTTTTTCTAGTATAAGTAAGTAAGTATTTGACATCAATAATAATAAGTATTTATTAATTTAATGAATTTTTTTAATATCTATTATGGCTGCAACTTGTAACTTTGAGCTATAGCTTATAAGGTTGAGTATTTGGTTAGTGATGGAGAATTTAATTGTGATCAAATAATTAAGATTTGGAAATTTAATAAGTTTAACCTGTAAATATTATTGTTGTTACAGGAGTTGGGGAATACTTTCCTTGACAATAGCTTATTGTTGGCAACTCTACACATTGTGGATTCTAGTTCAATTACATGAAGCTGTCCCTGGGAAGCGTTACAATCGTTATGTGGAGCTTGCTCAAGCTGCATTTGGTAAATATATGAATTCTATTGATCCAAACGCTGATGCATGTAGAAATCTGGATGCTCTTGCCATTTAGGATGAAACCACAATGATAAATTGTTGATACTAGAGTTTTTTTAAGTCAAGCTATTACTAAAATCTTGGATACTTGATTGGAACAGGAGAAAGGTTAGGAGTTTGGCTTGCATTGTTTCCAACAGTTTACTTATCAGCAGGAACTGCAACAGCTTTGATACTGATTGGTGGAGAGACAATGAAACTGTTTTTCCAGATAGTGTGTGGTCCATTATGCACCTCAAACCCATTAACAACAGTCGAGTGGTATTTGGTGTTTACCTCTCTATGCATTGTTCTATCTCAGCTTCCAAACCTCAATTCGATTGCGGGACTCTCCTTAATAGGAGCCGTGACTGCAATAACTTACTCAACAATGGTTTGGGTTCTCTCTGTGAGCCAACCAAGACCAGCTACTATCTCATATGAACCTCTTTCTATGCCTTCAACTTCTGGTTCCCTCTTTGCTGTTTTGAATGCTCTTGGCATTATAGCTTTTGCCTTCAGAGGGCACAATTTGGTTCTAGAAATTCAGGTAAATAATGGTAATATGTTTGTTATGTTTATAGATAATGCATCATATATTGGACTTGTGATTTATTTGGAGTGTTGAAAACTTTGTAGTCGACAATGCCATCGACGTTTAAGCATCCAGCTCATGTACCAATGTGGAGAGGAGCCAAAATTTCTTACTTCTTCATAGCTCTGTGTATCTTTCCAATCTCCATTGGAGGCTTTTGGGCATATGGGAACCTTGTAAGTCATATTTACTCTCTATTTTGTTTAGTTTTTTTGTCAATTTTTCGATCTTTCTATTGGTTTATGAAAGATACAAACCAAATAGTGGATTAGTGTGGTCATTATTATGTACTGATCTATGATTCAGTTTATGGAGGGGTAATTGTTGTTGATCTTACAGATGCCTTCTGGAGGTATGCTTGCTGCTTTATATGCATTCCACATTCACGACATTCCGAGAGGCTTATTAGCAACAGCATTTCTTCTAGTAGTCTTCAGCTGCCTAAGCAGCTTTCAGATATACTCAATGCCTGCTTTTGACAGCTTTGAAGCTGGCTACACAAGCAGAACCAACAAGCCTTGTTCGATTTGGGTCAGATCAGGTTTCCGAGTCTTTTTCGGGTTTGTCTCCTTCTTCATTGGTGTTGCTCTCCCTTTCCTGTCTAGTCTTGCCGGTTTGCTCGGTGGACTCACGCTTCCAGTCACCTTTGCTTATCCTTGCTTCATGTGGGTTTTGATCAAGAAACCGGCTAAATACAGTTTCAATTGGTATTTCCATTGGGGATTGGGTTGGTTAGGAGTTGCATTCAGCTTGGCATTCTCCATTGGTGGGATTTGGAGTATGGTTACAAATGGACTTAAGCTCAAGTTCTTCAAGCCACCTAACTAAGTAGTACTAAGCTTATGTGGTTTTGTTTTGGTTGACAAAGTTTGAAGTCTTATAAGAGAGTTTGTATTGTCTATGTTTTGTTTAAGAGTGGCTTTGTTTTTCAAGTTGATACAATGAAATGTGTTTATATTTAGTAAGCTTTTTCCTATATAAAGAATTTAGATTTTGAAGAATTACACAAGAGTTTGGCAAAAAAAAAAAATCATCCTCATAATTTTATCTTCATTTCACTAACTTTTAAATAAACAAAAATAAGTACAAATAAAATCAATATTTTTTAAAGAAATAGTAAATGTTTCGTATTAAAAGATAGGGTGATCGGTATAAATTTACCCGAAAACTTTCATATGACTATGAATGTACTTAAATATTGAGGCACTTGTAAATTGCACAGAAAACTAAAATGAAAACTCTAATTCCACCCTAACTATTATACATGGTATCAAAAACACTCAAAGTTTACCGCAATTCTTAATTACACACAAAATTAAAGTTAAAAATATAATTTCAACCGAATTATCATATATAGCATACATACAATCAAAAAATTAAGATAGTTTTCGTCAATAAAGCTATTTTCGGGTAGACTTTTTTGGGTTTTTTGTTCTATTGATTTAAGACTCATTCGAATATATTTTAATTTTTAGATCCCATTCATTTTGAGTATAGATGAAGTTCGAATTCAGTTTTTCTATTAGTTTTCATAAAACTCAAAATCAAGTAGAATTAGATTTTTTAATTTTAATTTTGTGTACAATTAAGAAAAACTATAAATTTCGGGTGTTTTTGATATTATGTGTGATAGTTCATGTGGAATTACTGTTTTGATTTCAGTTTTCTATACAATTAACAACTGTCTCAATGTTTAGATACACTTTATAATTTTTCGAAAGTTTTCGGGTGAGATTATATCAATCACCATAAAAGATATTTTATTCCTTGTTATGTGTTAAGGCATGTTGATTTTAGTTTGCATTATAAAATATGTAATGTGTTTTCCGAAATTCAGAATTGAATTTTTTATTTTATTACATTATAATCTCATAAACAAATAAAAAAAAAAGACAATAACAACAACATATGATGGAAATATTATAGTTCTGTATTTTATTTATTTTTATGTTAAAACATGGAATATTAGGGATGATGTGGTAGGTGTTATCTTCAAAAACCTTGTTGAAATCTTTTCAACAACCAAGCTTAAATAAAAAGCCTACAACGAAGAATATATGAAAAATGTGTTTAAATATGTTAGTAGAACAACATTAAAGCTTTACCATATTAAATTTTATTCTATACTTTCTCTACTTTAACACTTATAAGTTTATGAACTAATTTTATGTTCCTTATATTCATTTGGTAAATCAATGTTATAAATAAACAAAAGAAATGCAAGTAGTCTTTAATTTAGTGGCAGTTATAGATAATAAGTTCACTAAAAATACACTTGTATATCTATGAACGAATCACTTATATTATGTAAAAACTTAGCTAATACGTCCATCAGTTGTGTCCTAATGTTGATAAAAACAAAAAAAACCAAAAAACTATCCAATTAATTTCATAAAAATTTAAAAGTTAACTTAGAATTATAGCATCGCTTTATAGTTGGAGAATAAAATAGAGGAGCATAATAATAATTGATGTAGGGATAAACGGAGAGAAGTCACAACACACATGCTGTGAGGTAATGATGTTAGAAGCCAGAAATTGGGAAACTGCATCATAGTTTTGTAATTATACAAATGGATAAACAATTGTGTTTGTGGTTCATCATTACTTTATAAATAGACAACCTTTGTATCAAAATAAACATTCTTAAGAGAATTGTATTTCTTGTTTTCTTATCAAATGATTCAAATCTCATGATTACGATAGTTTTAATTTGACAATTGAAGGTCAATGACACCCACTTCCATTATTAAAATAAACATATACATATGAAATAAATTTACTCACAAACTAGACAATATTTAATAATTTAGTTTTATAATTGGATAGATTGCCAAGAAATAAGTGGTACAGTAGGTTTGCGTCTGATTTAGTTAAGCATAAGGTGGTGAGTTCGAATCTCACTCTGCTCTATTTGAAAAACTTAGGCTATGAATCGGATCTTATCGTTTCGATGATTACCTGTTGAAAAAAACCGGATAAATATTTTTATCACATGGTTAAATCATAAATGACACTTTCTGATATTTTTAATCGGATTTTGATTCTAAAATATTGTATATATCGATTCATGTGATATTGAATCTTGTCGGTCTAATTACCGATACAACTTGATAATTTGTACTTGCGGTTAAACATATAGATCAATTTTGTTGTATACCTAATTCAATTTTCGATAGAAGAGATTATTTATGCTATATTAGCAATAGTTGGTTTTAGATCGTGAGAGAACTAGGGTCTTGACCAAAGAAAATCACTTTAGTTTTTGTAATGATCTTATGATGGCATGCGACCAGTTCCATAATATATGTTCTTGAGTACAATTGATGCTAATAATTTTTTTTTATTATAGACATTTAAAGGAATAAGAAGGTGAGTGGAATTTAAAACGAGGGTAAAGAAAAAGAAAAGGTGATGATTAGAAGATAGAGATCAATAAACAAATGAAAAGATTTTATGGATGAATTATAGTTAATTAAAATAATTTAGAAGAAAGTTAAACATAAATTTAAAAGATATAATTTATCAATTTAAAATTTTATAACTATGGATCAATTTGCTTCTGAAATATATATTGATTTCGACTTTTTTTTTTTTTTGGTTAATAAAGTTAGTCAATACGAAATAGTTAGATTAGAAAGAAAAAATGATGACTTAAACAAAGTTACTATAGAATTTGACACACAAAATGGAGCTGATCACGCTTTGACTGGAACAAGTTTGTTTGATTGATTTTATGTGGGAACAAAGTTTTATTAGTTGGTAACAAACATAAGCATCATTTTCTTTGTCCTTAAGGTCATAATGTTGTTACCATATATATATTTTCAGTAGTTTATTTTTTATTTTGACCATGATCTTAGGAAAAATTAACAAAATATCTAATATTTTAAGACAGTTTGACAAGAACCATATGCTATAGTTGGTGGTCTTTTGATTTAGCTTAACACTAAATAATGAGTTTAAATCTTATTCTGCTATAGTTGGAGCAATTTGAATATAACTATATATTAGATTTTGTCAATCCAATTATTATTGACAAAAAAATACAATAACACAGTTTTGACCACATTGATAAAATAAAATTTTTTTTAGTCCAACACACTAGATTCACTTTACCTTTTTTTCTTGTTTAAGCACAACATACAAATTTAACTTGGTATATACATTTATTTAACGATTTTTTTTCTCAAATATCTACTTTCTACTCTTTAATAAAAAAATCCGCTATTACATAATTAGAAAAACATGTGTCAAATATATAAGATATAGAAGTTATCAGGCGGATAATCTGAAAATTCTAAATTAATTAAGATAAATTGTTGCTCTTAACTTTGCATAAGATCGAAAACTCACCTTGATTACGTTAGTGATATGATTATATTGACAATATAAACTTCCACTTCAAAATCAATTGACAAAAATATTTTATATATTATATTAAAATTCTTGTAGATAATATCTAGCACATTATAAGAAATAGTCAAACAAGTAGTGTAGTTTGTGGCTATGTGCTTTCTTCAACTAAAATGAAATTAGCATTTTTTGTATCAACAGTCTCGTATGGTAACACTAAAGACACATGACTCGATATACAAAATCTTATACACAGCAAATGAACTATGTTGTTGTTTGATGTTTTATTAAATCTATAATAAAAACAAAATTAAGTTCAACGCAGTTTCCTGATTTCAAAAGATGTAGTAACAGAGTATCTCTTACTTACTTCTGCAACAGTAAGTACTTCTGTACTATTTTTTTCCTTTTTGGACTTATATGTTCAACTATTTTGACTCAAAAACATTGGAGCCAATCTTGCTCTTATCCTCAATTGGATAATTCTCAAATTTAACTTACCAATATCAAAACATTAGAGCCAATATGTTCATTACAGAAACAGAGGATTTACAAAAACCACCATTGTTGTTGGACCTTAAAGACTTAAGAAAAAAGATTGAAAAGTCTTGCTCCTATTTGCTTCAAGTTGGGTACTTTTCTCTTCTTTCTAGGAAAGACAAACAGAAACTTCCAAACATAAACAAACAAACAAAAACAGAACAGAACAGAGTAAGAAGAAGAAGAAGACAATTGAAAGTAAACAGAAACGGTTTCTTTTCACTAAACATCGTTGCTTTGCATTGAGATTTCCAGACCAGGCCATATCATACTGTCTCCATTTTTACCTTCAATCTCCCCAATCTGCCACGTCTCATTAACACCATTAACCACCGGAATCTCTCCACCGGAGCCTCCTCCAAGATACCCAATACTCATTTCTTCAAGTCCATAACCGTATTCGAATCCATAATCCAACCCACCATTTCCACTTCCTAAACCCAACAGAGAAGCAAAGCTTCCATTTCCTGCAATTACGTTACTACTTTTTGTTTGGCTTGACTCTGTTGTGGCTGATTCAGTGATGACTGAAGTAGAGGAAGAAAAGGAAGTGGTAGTGGTGATGGAGGAGAAAGAACGGTGACGTTTGGAGGAGCTTCGACGAGTTCCACCACCGATGGGAACGTCACGGAGAGTACCACCGTGAGTCCAGTAACGGCGACATGATTTACAGAAGTAACGAGGCTGAGCGAGGTTGTAGTTGTTGTAGTAACAGAACTTGGTGGTGGTTGAGTTACAACGTGGACATGGTAGTGGCTCAGCCAGATTTGGCGGTGGATAAGCCGCCGTTGTGGCTTGAACTCTGGTGGGTCGGGTGTGGTTTGATTCTGACGGCATTAAGTTATAATGAGAAAACAACAACAACAGAGAAGTTAATGGGAGATGAGAGAAAGCGAAAGAGAAGGAGATGTTGTGAGAGTGGTTATGTGGTTTTTATATACGCTAAGTTAAAAAAAAATAAAAAAATAGCCCAATAAGATAAGGCCCATTATAATATATGGCCCAATACAAAATGACCCAAGTATGGGTCCATTAAGATATTTGTTGACTCACATCAGAGTTTCAGATTTCAGAACCAAACAAACCTCTTCTTCTTCAATTTGACGTTGTCGTCGTCGTCGTCTTCGCGTCGCCGGACCTGTAGTTGCTACTTTTGTGCTGAAACAAAGAGCGACGGTGGACAATGACGCTGTTCCACTTCTTCAACTGTGCGATTCTCACATTCGGACCTCACGCTGTTTACTACTCCGCCACTCCCTTGTATGCAAACGAAATCTCCTAATTTTTGTCAACTCTCTTTCTCGATCTGTGATTCAAATTGTAATGATTTTTAGTATTACTCATGAATTTCGATGATTGTATCTAGATCTTCTTGCGTTCATAGCAATCGCTTTCCTTTAAACCTCGTGATCTAGAATCTTAGCCTCAGTATGGAATCGAGTTTTTGAGAATCCCGAAATTGACTGTTATATTTATGGTTTCTTCGAGGAATTGGAATTTATATTAGGGTATAGTTTGTAATCAATAGTGAATCTGCAGATCTGAATATGACACTCTGGGAACTTCCGTGAAAGCTGCTGTTGTTTACCTTGCTACAGCATTGGTAAAGGTTAGTCAACAGTAACATCTTTGGGAAAATCTTTCTGTTTCCTAGTTTTGTTATGATTCTATTGGTAGATTTTGCATCTCTTTTAGCTGAGCTTATTGGTTATCTTCATTGCAGCTTGTTTGTTTGGCGACTTTCCTGCAAGTATCTGAGACTGAAGTATTTGACCCATACCAGGTATTTTCTCGAAGATAACATAGCTCTCACACTCTTTCATATGAGTCTGTCATTTATTTTGCTGTTTAAAGGCGGTGAATTTGTTTTTTCTCTTGCTACTCCAAGGAATATGATCATCATTGTCTTTGAACTTAACTTTTCTTGGTTACTTTGTTGCAATTCATCCTCTTCTCTGAAGTTAATTGTATAGATTCACATTGTTGACTTTCTTCCCGCTGTCAGTTTTTATTAGTGCTGAGCTCTTTTTGTTATTTTACAACCTTAATGATTTAAGTATGGATCCAATCTCCCTTTTATCAGGAAGCGCTGAAAGCAATGATTGGTTTCATTGATGTTGCTGGTCTATATTATGCTCTGGCCCAGCTGACACACAGGAACATCTCTCAGAATCATAAGTTTCAGGCTGTTGGACTTGGTAAGTGGATTGTAAATATCGTTAGTTTAGGCTATGCATTCTAAAAACATGTTATAGATCCATGATTTGACTGGGTTCATAAAAAGTACTCCTCTTTCATGATTTCTGGAGGAGAAGTTCCTATGACTAATTTCCTTTAAAGCTTTCAACCATTTTTAGACTTCTTTCAATGATTGTTTGCCTCCCGAAGTCTTTATCAACTGTGATTTAAGAGATGAATTCTTTTTGTTTCAGGATGGGCGTTTGCGGATTCTGTTTTGCACAGGTTGGCGCCTCTCTGGGTTGGTGCTCGAGGACTGGAATTCACTTGGGATTATGTTTTGCAAGGGCTTGAAGCCAATGCAAATCTGGTACATACTCATTTCTGCACGTCTTAAAAGATATATCTATAATCGTTTCTTACTTCCACTAAACGTTTGTGTCAAACTCAGGTGTTCACGATATCATTAGCTGCACTAGGTTCGTTGATGTGGCTACGCAAGAACAAGCCAAAGAGTCTGATCCCCATCATATACACATCTGCAGTCATCATTGCAACAATGCCTTCAATCACAAGCTATCTAAAGAGAGTCATGGGATGGCATTTCTCTAAAATTGTAGGGTTTGAGCTGTTGACTTCTCTGGTAATGGCTTTCATCAGTTGTCAACTCTTCATCCTTTGTCAGAGACCGTCTTTGTGATTCCACTCTCAGTGAGACCAGACACAGTTCAACTGCTCTTAGAAACTGTTCAAGTATTTGCCTTGATTTTTGGGGTACTCAGTTTCATGAAACTTTGAGCTTTTATTTTGTAGAAGAATATCTAAGGAAACCTTCTTTCCAATATTGGTTTGCGCACAACAAAAGATATCTAGTTTTACTTAATAGGGTGACGTGCTATTTCCTCCTGATAGTTTTAAAAGTTTGTAGATGTATCCAGATCTTTGGCTCGTTAAATTTCCCCCTCATGTAAGTTTAAGATATTAGATTTCCCGTGACATAGTAATGAAAATTGATTTTCCCCTAGTGTTTTAAATCTGGTTTAAATCGATGTACTAAACCATAGTTATCTGTAATTGATGCATTAATCGGAATTAAACTACAAATTGCCCAACCCATGATCCGATTACACCTAACCAAAACCCAATTAATAAATGGGTCGGGTTTAATGACGAAGAATGAGTTGGGTTTGTCTCACAAAATGGATCTTGGTTTGGTTTATTTTCTAACATCGAAGGATTTGGTACTGGTTCTATCGACTTAAACCGGATTTTAAACACTAGGGGGAAATTAATTTCCATAACTATGTCAGGGCGAATCTAATATCTTAAACTTACATGAGGGGAAAATTTAGCGAACCAAAGATCTGGATACATCTATAAACTTTTGAAACTATGGGGGGAGAAAATAGCACGTCGATCCAAAATTATTTAGAGTCTGCATCCGAAAAAACGAAATTAGTGTTTGAGTGTCTAAATGGTAATATAATTCAGCACAAAATCCAGTTGTTACTATTAGCACCTGCAATAATTTCACAATATTTTTTATTATTTAAAGTTTTAATTAATATTTAAATAAATAAATAAAAAATTATAAATAACAAACTAACTCATATACTCGATCGTCAAACATAGACATTCAAACTTTTAACCGTCGTCAAATATAGGAGCCAATTAGTAAGGCTGTAACTTTTGTTTTTTGGCTGTAGAATAGTAAATGTAAGTTTTTTGGTTGTGGTCGTAAATTTAAGTGCTGTAAAAATTTTCCATAACTAAAATATAAATGCTCTGGATTTTTGGTTTTGTAAAGCCAAAAAATTGGTCTACAAAGGAAAAAAAGAAATTGTGCTCTGGATTTAGAAATTATGTGTAAAGCTTAATTGGTAAAGATTTAGTGCTCTCATAAAAATATGTCTTTGGACAAATTTGAGAGCAAAGCCTGATTGGAAAAAATTAAGTGCTCTGAAAATATTATAGCTCTGCAGAGCTGCTGTAGAATTTACCAATCGGGCCCATAGACATTCAAACCTTTAACCAAAAATACAATTCTGTTTCGATTCTAGTTTTTATGCCCGAAACTACTTTTGAACATGAATGTGCTTCCAAAAACTCAATTTCTATGTATCTTATTATATAAAGTAAGTTTTCTCAAAATTAGTAATTAACAGGATTTTTCCACGTGTCAAATCCAACGATCATAATTTTTTTGCTAATATATTCAAAAGAATTAAAAATAGATAATCATATCTTTATCACAAAATATTTGTTTCTATTTGAAATCCTATTATATGAAGGAACCGAATCCTAACATAAAAAAATAGCAAATAATTAACTATATCCTAATCTTAAAATTATGTTGTTAATATTTTATAAGAAAAATCGAATTCAATAAAAAAATAAAACTAACTATATCTATTTATTATAATTATAAAATAAATATTATATATAAACAATTATCTATATATAGTCATCATCGACATAGAGATTAGTTAGCATGAAATATTTAATTTTATTTGTAATAGAGTTAATATTAAAAAAAATCAACATTGGTTTTTGTATAATAAGATTAATTACATTAGTTTAGTCTTTAAGATAGATATATTTATGATCATAATCCTAACAAATTGTTATCTAAATATCTCCTAAATATTTATTTGTATAATAGATTCTATTCCTAATATAAAATGAAATTTTGAATATTAATTGCTATATAATCATAAACACACAAACAATTTTTTCACATCTCTCCAACTTTTCAAGCTTTCTCCAATCTTATTATATAAAGCAAGGTTTCTCAAAGTTAGTAATTAACAGGATTCTTTCACGTGTCAAATCCAACGATCATAATTTTTTTGCTAATATATTCAAAATAATTAAAAAAAGATAATCATATCTTTATCACAAAATATCTATTATATGAAGGAACCGAATCATAACATAAAAAATAGTAAATAATTAACTGTATCCTAATCTTAAAATTCTGTTGTTAATATTTTATAAGAAAAATCAAATTCAATAAAAAATAAAAATAACTATATCTATTTATTATAATTATAAAATAAATATTAGGGAGAATTGCAAAAATGCCCCTCAAAGGAGGACATTTTCATCACTGCCCTCATTTTGTGGATATTTTCAAAAAATGCCCCTCATTAAGGAAAAATAACCAAAATACCCTTATGTTATTATTTTTATCTGTTTTTACAAACTTTTTTCCAGCAAAAAAAAATTTTTCCCGCCAAAAAAAATTTTCCAACCAAAAAAAATTTTTCCCGCCAAAAAAAATTTATATGGGAGTTTATAAATTTTTTTATAAAAGAGCTTATAAAATTTATAAGGCTTTATAAGAGAGCTTATAAAATTTATAAGGTTTTATAAGAGACCTTATAAAATTTATAAGGCTTTATGATAGAGTTTATATAATTTATAAGGTTTTATAAGATAACTTATAAAATTTATAAGGTGTTTATAAAACATTTATAAGGTGCTTATAAAATTTTATAAGATATTTACAAAAATTTATATGCGAGTTTATAATAGAGCTTATATAATTTATAAGGCTTTATAAAAGAGCTTAAAAAATTTATAAGGTGTTTATAAAAAATTTATAATGTGTTTATCAAAATTTATAAGGTTTTATAAGAGACCTTATAAAATTTATAAGGTGTTTATAAAAAATTCATAAGGTATTTATAAAAATTTATAAGGCTTTTACAAAAATTTATAAAGTGTTTATAAAAATTTTGTAAAGATTTGTACGATTTTTTTTTTTGGCTGAAATTTTTTTTCCCGGGAACCTTTTTTCGAAATTTCGTAAAAAAAGAATTTTGGCTGGAAAGTTTTTTTTTGGCGGGAAAAATCTTTTTTTTGGCAGGAAAATTTTGTAACAATTCTATTGAGGATATTTTAGTCATTTTTGTATTAATAAGGGGCATTTTTGAAAAGGGGTAAACTAAAAAGGACATTTCTCAAAATTTCTCTAAATATTATATGTAAATAATTATCTATATACATAGTCATCATTGACATAGAGATTAGTTAGCATGAAATATCCTATTTTATTAGTAATAGAGTTAATATTAAAAAATAAAATTCGACATTGGTTTTTGTATAATAAGATTACCCACATTAGTTTAGTCTTTAAGATAGATAGATTTATGATTCTAATCCTAACAGAAAATAGTTATCTAAATATCTCCTAAATATTTATTTGTATAACAGATTCTATTCTTAATCTAAAAAGGAATTTTGAATATTAATTGCTATATAATCATAAACACACAAACATTTTATTCACATCTCTCCAACTTTTCAAGCTTTCTCCAACTTAATTATTTCTCTTCCGTTTACATCCAACACAATCAAAGCAAACAAACAGAAAAGGTAAACATTTAAATTTAAAATTATCATTATTTAATTTTACGATTATTAATATGATATTTTATCAATATATATATATATATAAACTAGAATATTTCAAAGTTATTCATTAACAGGATTGTTTCACGTATCAGATCCAACGAACAAATTTTTTTTTGCAATTATATATTAAAATTAAGAAGATAAATATACTTTAAGATAGATTTTTTAAATATATATCTCTATCGCAAAATATGTATCTCTATATACAATCCTAACATAATTCTTATCTTCCTATTATATAAAGTTGGATCTCAAAGTTACTCATTAACAAGATGATTTCACGTGTCAAAATTCAACGATTAGAAATTTTCTTGTATTTATTTATTAAAAAATACTTTTAAATAGATTTTTAATATTTAGTTTTATCACAAATTTTTTATCTTTTATCCTAATCCTAACAGAATATAATTAGCTAAATATTTCCTAAATAACTATGTATACATGATCTTAATCTAAAAAAGATTTTATATTCATAATTCTAATCTGAAAGGGAATTGTGAATATCAATTGGTATATATACATAAAAACATATTTTTACAATTCTCTCAAAGTTTTCAAGCTCTCTTCTACATAATTATTTATCTCCCGTTTATATCCAACACAATCAAGGCAAACAAGCAAAAAAGGTAAGCACTTTAACTTTAATGTATCATTATTTTATTTTAATTTATTTTAATATTATTAGCATGAATACTATCATCCTATTATATAAAATAAGGTTTCAAAGTTACTCATTAAAGGATGATTCTACATGTCAAAATCAATGATGAGAAATTTATTTGTATTATTATATTTTTTTAATAGATAAAATAGATCTTTAAATATTATTTTTAATATTTAGCTTATCTTAATGTAAAAATAATTTCTAACCTAAAAAGAAATCTTAATAAAAAGGAAATCAAGAATATTAATTGGTAAAAAATTAATTCTAACGAAAAGTAATTTTCATTACTAATCTTATTATATAAAAATAATTTATATTAAAAATAGTTTATAAAAAGAAAAGATAAATTCTATTATATAAAGTAAGGTTTCAAAGTTATTCATTAACATGATGATGCCACGTGTCAAAATTTAATGATCAGAAATTTTCTTGTATTATTTATTTTATAAAAGAATAGATAAAATATATAATTAATAGATTTTTCAATTTTTAGCTTATACTAATTGAAAAAGAATTGCTAACCTAAAAATAATCTTAAAAAACAAGGAAATCAAGCATTTTAATGATTAAAAAATTCATTCTAAAAAGGGAGAATTGTAAAAATGCTCTTCAAAAGAGAACATTTTCATCACTACCCTCATTTTTAGACATTTTCAAAAAATGCCTCTTATTATGGAAAAATGACCAAAATACCCTTATGTTATTATTTTTATATAATTTTACAAATTTTTTTCCCGCAAAAAAAAAATTTCCCACCAAAAAAACATTTTTCCCGCCAAATTTTTTTTCCCCGCCAAAAAAATATTTGTTCCCTCCAAAAATAAATTTCCCGCAAAAACTTTTCTGTTATACGAAAAAAATTTTCCGCCAAAAAAAATTGTAAGGAAGTTTATAATTTTTTTTTATAAGAGAGCTTATAAAATTTATAAGGCTTTATAAGAGAGCTTATAAAATTTATAATGTTTTATAAGAGACCTTATAAAATTTTTAAGGCTTTATGATAGAGTTTATATAATTTATAAGGTTTTATAAGATGTTTATAAAAAATTTATAAGGTGCTTATAAAATTTTATAAGGTATTTACAAAAATTTATAAGAGACCTTATAAAAATTTATAAGATTTTATAAGAGACCATATAAAATTTATAAGGCTTTATAATATAACTTATATAATTTATAAGGCTTTATAAGTGAGCTTGAAAAATTTATAAGGTGTTTATAAAAAATTTATAACGTGTTTATCAAAATTTATAAGGCTTTATAAGAGACCTTATAAAATTTATAAGGTGTTTATAAAATTTTATAAAGCGTTTAT
This sequence comes from Lepidium aucheri, assembly GCA_900406435.1. Lineage (NCBI taxonomy): Eukaryota > Viridiplantae > Streptophyta > Magnoliopsida > Brassicales > Brassicaceae > Lepidium > Lepidium aucheri. Next base: position 13,159 of record OVBA01002498.1, on the reverse strand, counting down.
AAAAATTTATATGGCGTTATAAAAATTTATAAGGGTGTTTATAAAAATTTTGTAAAGATTTATAAGCGCACTTATAAAAATATTTTGGCGGAAATTTTTTTTCCGTAAATTATTGTTTTTGAAATTCCAGAAAAGAAATTTTTTTGGCGGGAAAACTTTTTTTTGGCGGGAAAACCTTTTTTTGGCAGGAAAAGTTTGTAACAATTCTATTGAGGGTATTTTAGTCATTTTTGTATTAATGAGGGGCATTTTTGAAAAAATAAATGTCAAGGGGCATTTTTCAAAAGGAGTACACTAAAAAGGGCATTTCTCAAAAAATTTCTTCTAAAAAGAGTAATTTTCATTGGTAATCTTATTTTATAAAAAAATAATTGCATTAAAATTATTTATAAAAATTGAAAATATATCCTATTAAATAAAGTTGAGTTTCAAAAGTTAGTAGTTAACGAGATTGCTTCATGTGTCTAATCTAATGATCAAAATTTATTCCGTATTATATTTTATAAAATAAAAGATAAATTCAATTTCTAATCCTCTTATATAATGTTGGGTTTCAAAAATTAGTAGCCAACGAGATTGTTCCACGTGCCAAATCAAATAATAAAAACTTATTCAGAATTTATATTTTATTAAGTAAATGATAAAATCAAATCCTAATTCTATTATAAAAAGTTGAGTTTTAAAAGTTTGTAATCAACAAGATTGTTCCATATGTCAAATCCAATGACCAAAAATTATTTTGTTTTTATATTTTATTAAATAAAAGATAAAATCAATTCCTAATTCTGTTTTATAAAATTAAGTTTCAAAACTTAGTAGTCGACGAAATTGTTCTAAGTGTCAAATCCAATGATCAAAAAGTATTCTGTATATATATCTTATTAGGTAAAAGATAAAAAAAATTCCTAATCTTATTATATAAAGTTGAGTTTCAAAATTTAGTAGTCAACAAAATTGTTCCAAATGTCAAATCTAAGATCAAAAATTATTTTGTGTAGTTATTTTATTAAATATAAGATAAAATGAAATCTTAATCATATTATATAAAGTTGGGTTCAAAAGTTACTAATCAACAGGATTGTTCCATATGTCAAATCCAAAGATCAAAAATTATTTCGTATTTTTAGTTTTATAGAAAAAATGATAAAATCAAAATATATTACATAATGTTGAGTTTCATAATTATTAATCAATGAGATTACTCCACATATTAAATCTAACGATCAAAAACTATTTATTATTTATAGTTTATTAAAAATAATAAAATCAAATCATAATATCTATAAAGTTGGATTTCAATAGTTACTAATAATCAAGATTGTTCATTTGTTAAATCCAATGATCAAAAATTATTATGTATTTATATTTTATGATAAAAAAAGATAAAATCAAATCCTAAAATCTATAAATTTGAGTTTCAAAAGTTACTAATCAACAGAATTATTCCACATACCAAATTGAAGTTAAAAATGAATTAATGAAGATTATAGGATAGAAAAAATATTATTTTTAATTTTAATTAAAACAGTTCTCATAAAATAAAGTAAAAATTTTTGATTTAGTGTATGCTATTGTCTATGGAATAATTTAGAATAAATTTTAAAACTAAAAGAAATTACAAACATTTATTGGTCTAAACTAAGATATGTAATTTTAACTTAGAATATTCTTTTAAAAATATATAATTTCTAGAAATATGATTTTAATTATCATACATATTAAGTTTTTTTGATAAAAATAAACGGGTCTATATCTAGTTTTATATAATAGTTACTTTTTTTTTTTTGTTTTTAAACTAGAAACTAAATACTATAAACCATAAAATCACTATGACCTAATACTTCTACTATTTATTAGAATGCGTTAAACTTTGATCTCTATATGATGATGATGATGTATTATGTATGCTTTAAAGTCATGTTTATGCGTTTCCAACGGACTTGTATTCACGAGATTTATCTCAATGTTATGACAGACTTGCATAGATTTTTGACAGGCTTATGTATAAATTATGACAAGACTTTGTTTGTTTTTATTATGGCAGACTTGAAAATGTATTTTGATCCACATGAAAGTGTGGTATGGGATGAGTTCTAGAGTACCTGCAATAGTTTTTCCAAGGCCATACTTCACCAATAATCAGACCTCACTATCACTCTTCTAAGGCTCTATTTTGACCATATAAATGTCTTGGTTTACCGGTTTAGTTAAATCATTGTCTAAATAGATATAATGAACCCTATACTTGAATTCTTAATTTCTTCACATTATATATTCCAAATTATGTTAAAAATTTAATTTATGTAATCCACATTCCAGTGCACTTATGTTATTAGAGAATAATGTCTCACATCGGAAGTTAGAAGGATCTCTCTACTATATATAAATATGGATCTCTTTACTCATTGTCAAATGGTTTTGAGTTGGAAATTCATATTCTAATATAGTATTAGAGCCCACGATCCACATTGTCCAACCCGATCCGACCCAAAAAGTGGTCCAACTATCGACAAGCCAGACCCGAAATTGGATATGTTGATCCATCCCCGAATATATCGAGATCAATGACCAAAGAACCATCATCTCAAGGGGGCATATTAGGGAATAATGTCACACATCGGGTCTTCTTTCTTAAGAAAATATAGATATTATCGTGGAAAGAAATCTATCTCTTGAAGGGAGTCCGAAAGCTTTGCTCGCCTACGGTTCGGCTTGCTTGTTCCCCTTCACTGACTTCTAGTTAGAAAGATATTCTCTAATATATATAAGATATAAACCTCTCCACTCATTGCCAATTGATTTTGAATTAGAAGCTCATATTCTAATATATGTTTGCATGATTTTGGTCCAATTTATTTTATGTAATACTACTTAACATCCTTAGAATTACATATTGAATTCGCACCAATTCTTTAACTAAGTTAACCAAATTTTTTAATTTTAAAAAGATAACTTATTGGTCAAAATCTTCCAACAAAAAGTAATGGTCGATAAATTGTTAAAAGTTATAAACCAACCAAATTTTGATGAGGTTAAATTGTTGTACAAAAAATCAACAATGGTCTGGTTCATAAACTCTTAGACGATCAAACTAACTCTTGACATGACCTCGAGTTGATCCAATTCTGATTCTTTAAACCATCACCTAACCCAAGGATCCGGTTTAAACCTTTATATTCATAATCAACCGCTAGCTCCAAGCTACGTTATGATTTGGACAAGGTCAAGCAAGGCACATATGACATTTGATTATACGTTGTGTAATGAAAGAGTGTGCATGATGTTGAAAACAATGATGGAGAAAGGCACTAAGTGTTAAAGTACGGTTTCAGGTGAATAAATTAGAGGTGGTCGTTGAGAATAGGGAACACAAACATGTTAATGTGGATCCTACACATTAATAGATCTAAGAACATAGACAGATTTTATAGCTCTTATAGGTCGTACCTTTGTTTCCATTATTGCACCAAGGAATCACTAAAGAGCAAAAGTAACATTTGCCTATTAAACGTACCTTTAGCTAAAGTAAAATACTCATAAAATTGACTGGTCCATTAGCCAAATTCATATATAATATAAACGTTAGAATTCGATCCTTAAATATGTAAGTACGTCTGCTTTTAATGGACTTGTCACTTGCTACTAGGCTAAAGATTACTTGCTCACGTGACTCTTATTTATATGACAAAAGAAAAACTCTTATTTATATTTCTTTTTAAATGTGAAGGAAAATAATGGACGGTCACAATGAGTTTATAACCACCAATCATTTTCATTTAACTGTAATATTGATATGTCTATTTTCCGAACATTTCGTCTGTATCCTGTACCTTCAAAATCAATAATAAATTGACATTTGTCGCACTTCACGTATCTTGATTTCTGAAGCTCTTGGTCAGTATTTACTATCTACCTTAAAATAAACGTATAATGTAAAATATTGTCGTACTAATATTGAAGTTTATCTTCTTCTCACCAAGTTTATGGTTTTTAGTAGTTTGTTCCACAAGAAACTGATCTCTAATAGCTATATTTTGTTCAATGTCTTTATTTTATTGAATTTGATGAATACAATGAATGGTGTTTTGGTGGTTTCGACAACAATTCTTTGTAGAGCTGGATGGTAGATTTTTTCACATGATATCAAACTCTCCGTATCTTTTGTTTAATCGTTTATCATATCTTTTCATTTCTGGTTATCAATAGTTGGATGGATAAAATATAATTTATAGCTCAAATCTTTCCAAAAATTCCAAATATTACTATGTAAGTCAACACGACTCCATATAATTGAATTCATATGAAAAAGTTGTAAATAACCATTTAAATAAACATATTTCTAAGACTCTTGTTTTCTTTTATTCAAGAAAAGCTCATAAAACTTTTCAATATATTTTTTTATCAATATTGAATTGATGTATTGCTTGAATTCATCTCTAAAAATCCCTAAACTTTATTTGCATTAGGATGGAGTCAGATTATAACCATCGAATTGAAAAGATTTCAGCAAACTCTTTTTTACTATTATTCAGGGAAATTAACCTTTTAATAATTAAAAAAAATTATGAATGCATAGTGAAAATGGAACATTAATAATTATGGTCTAATATATATTTTTTTTTCGCAATATGGGCAATCAAACGGTAGGCCTCTCTCAATAATACATATATCATAATAATACAAAATTACTAAATAAAATCATAATAAACCTACTCTATCCTCCTCATAATATAGCATTGGGAGCATTTGATTTGGAATTTTGTTTTTATTTACCTATTTTACAAATCCCAAATCTCTTAAAACCGAATAAAATCCCACATTTAGTGACGTGGCACCCTCCAAACTTTGACCGATTTATCAAGACTTCCACTATACACAACCAACCTCTCATCTCCTCCATCTTCTTCCCCTTCTCCGGTTGGTTCAACCACCGCTAAACACTTAACCGGTCCGGTATGACCGGTTAAAACCGATACACACGTATGAATCTTCCCTTCTCTTCTCCACACACATATCTTCTTATCAGCCGCACCACTAAAAACCATTTTACCACCAGCCGCTAGACAAAGAATCGCAAGTCTATGTTTCTTAAACACACCACTATGCTTCAACACTACTTTCTTCTCTGTGTTCTCTCCAATCTCCCAATAATTCACAGCTCCATCACTTGAACCACTATAAAGCGCTACATGGCTTGTAACCAAAGCCGTAACTGCTGATTCTTGCTTCAACAATGTCTGAACCAGAGAATGAGCCGTACGTTTTCCTCTAATCTCACGTTTCCAAACCTTAACAGTTCCATCAGCTGAACCACTAAACACAAAGCTCTCCATAGCCGCAACAGCATTCACTGCATCATCATGAGCTTTGATAGACTCAACACATTTCAAGTCACGGATCCTCCAAACCTTAACCGTCCGATCCCACGAAGCGGAATACAACAGCCCTTGATCTTCCACTAAGCTTAAACACGAAACGGCGTCGGAATGCTTAATCCATAACGCCGTACGACGTCGTCTTACCTCCACGTAATTACTCGGCTTCACTGAACTCTTCAACACGTCTTTTAAAGCCGGCATGCTCCCGGCGCGTGTATACACTCGCGGGTTCTTGGGTGAGGTTTTCCAAACTCGGATCTTACCATCTTGATGACCCGTAAACACCTTCTCTTCACGACAAATCACAATAGATTTCACTAATCCACTATTAGATTTAAACTCACTAAATTCGTTTAAATTTTTCCAAACCCTAATGTGATTATTATCCGAACCAGTGTATAAAAGATCATTAGTCGCTGCTAATGAGTAAATGTGGCCTTCTTCTCGGACAATCTCTCCGACCAAGCTGTCTCCATCGGAATATCCATGACTTAGGTCGGATCGTGGCATTTTTTGTCGTAAGAATCTAACTTTTCTTAAGAGTTTTTCAAAAAGTTAAAACACTTCAAAGATTGTGCAAACTTCGAGATGGAGAAAAGAGTCTCACGAGTTTGCATTATAACAAGTTAGTTAAGCAATGACAGTAGGACACGTAATAAGTTTTGTTTTTTTCAACTTTATATTACTAAAATAATGGGTAGAAAGAATCCTCTGTATATATAAGATATGAACTCTCCACTCATTACCAATTAGTTTTGAGTTGAAAGTTCATATTCTAATATGGTATCAGAGCCTACAATCTTTACTGTCCAACACGATCCGACCCAAAACTGGTCCAATTATCGACAACTCAAGCCTAAAATTGATGCCGTCGATCTATCTCCCAACATATTGAGATTGATGTCCAAAGAGTCATCATCTCGAGAGAGTGTATTAAGGAATAATATCTCACATCGTAAATTGGATAATATATATAAAATATAAATCTCTCCACTTATTACCAATTAATTTTGAATTAGAATTACATATTCTAATACAATCACCTGAAACCAAAACCCGATCTCAATTAAGATTAAAACCAAATCAAACACGATAAAAATATATGAATAAGTCATAAATGTATATACTCGAATTGGAGTTGAATCAATGTAATTGAATGGACACTCGATTTATTTTTATTAAATTTTGAAATATTTTAGATATTATCTATTAAATTTTTATTAATTTGAATTTTTAATAATTTGGATAAATTTTAACAAATTAGTTAAGCAATGAGAGTAAGACACGTAATAAGTTTTATTTTGGTTTTGTTTTGTCAAAGTTTTTATTACTAAAAAAATCTGCATTAGTGAACCCTGTGGATGTAGTCCTTCTTGCTAAATATAGCTACATAGGGAATGAATCATTGACATGAGTGTATATATATGATAATATTGTTTTATATTTTTATATTTCTATTTCAAAGTGGAGGGACCGCTAAAAATAAGAAGGCACGTATAATATATGATACGACTTTGTCTTCAGATTTTCACTTTTTGTAAGCAAAAACTTTAAATTTGATGAGAAGTTATCATTGGTTGATTAAGTAAAGAACAAATTTCATTAAAGCAAGAAGTTCTATTTGAGGATGAGCATGATCAAGCTAGATGGTTATCGCACATTGTAAGATTTCTACTTTTTTGGGATAGTGTATGCTCATTTCTCATGGGAATCGAATAAGGATTTTAATAGGTAGATATTTTTATTATTGGTTAGATAACTTAGCAAGTAAATGATTTTGAGATATTTTACCTATGCTGATATGATATAAATATCTATAGTTATAATCTTGATAATGAGAATTATAGATGATATATTTTGTGACTAGGACATGTAATTTAATGGTTTGTTCTGGTTCGACTTATGAGTCATAGTTTTTTTTTGTAACTCATAAGTTCCTAAATTTCATGGAAAGGTACTAGACTATTTTTTTGAGGTAATAATGCTCACAAATAGATTCTCACCGCCTGTTCAACAAATAGGTAGTAAGCATGTACCCATATTTTTATAAGGACCAAGATTCACCGGATAAGCTCGACAGACATATAGAAAAGTAAGCTCAACAGATTTTAATTTTCATCTGGAATAGTATCTGTATGTGTCAATGGTAGTATTTATTCACTCTTGAATGATCAAAAAATAATTGTGAATTAGTTTCGAATATTGGGACTCAAACCCACAATGGGAGACGTCCGGGCTGGTACTTACCTTTCGACCACAATCATCCGATAACATGAGTCATAGTTGACAAAAAGGGTTAATTATATTTAATATATGTGAAAGATCCTGAAACATCTAACTTATGGGAATGAACGAATTATTAAATTATGCAATACAATATCATAACCAAAATATCAAATCATTAAAAATGAAAAAAAAAATCATTTGAATTATAATACTCTTTGATCAAAAACTATTATTTACAAATTACAACATGAGATTGAGGTATTCCAAATGAAATATATAAATAAATACCATATAATATGACTTAATATGTTATATTCCTTTTATTTCATATTAAGTGTCACTTTAAAACTGAGTTCTTGTTCTAGAATAAGTAAAGTTTCTGTATTTTTTATGCAGATTTTTGATGAATTTTTCAATTTAGTTTCTAGTACTTTAATGTCACAAAACAATGAGAACAATAAAATCCATTTTTTATAAAATGTGTGAAAACAAGTTTATATATATTGAAACTGAGGAAGTATTTACTTGAATTTAAAATGATATAATAATGCATAAATTCAAATATACGCCCAATTCTTTTAGTTGTTAAGTGTCGAATTAATGGTTAATACGTTTAAAGTTCGACTTCATACCATTATACGTGGTAGTTAAAGGGATGAGTTTGGATTATAGATCGGATCTTCTTGATCTAATTGTTAATAAAAATAAAAATTTGACTATTGGTAATCTAGATTGACAAAGTATATATATCTATTCATAAATGAGTAAATACACCATACAAAATATATGAGTAGATTTAGAATAAAATGCATGTGCAGAACATGATTTTTATGAAAGTTCTCTGTGACATATTATCGTTTTCGTACGAAGTTGTGTTCTTACATCCATCCTAATGGTTTTATTGTTTCACAAGCCATCCTTTATTTTTTAACATGTCTATATATCTTAACATTTCATTCATATAATAATTAAAATAATCATCAAACAATTTCTCCAAAACTATGAAAAACCCTTCTTACCATAAGACATTAAAAAGACAATTTCCTCGAAACTCTTGCCCATGCCCGAATAATATAAATGAAAGACATTCCTATAATTTTTTCTTATTAATGTTAGATCGACAATGTTTAAATCATAATCTAAAAATATATCTTTTTTAACTTTTATATATAGTAGAGTGAAGTCGAATTCTAATACCTAAATTATTAAGTGTTAACTGAGATATATAATTTCGGCAGATATTTTTGTATTCTTATTGTCAAGATCTTTGACTCATGTATAATACAATCTCTTGTATGTAATCTTATAATACAAGTAAATTCCACATTTATATTTATAGATACTCTATGTTTCATCAACTATAGCACGTGTCGAGTGATAAGTGATAACAAAACCTATAGCTCGTAGGTTAGCATGATTGGTCCATAGATGATTAAAACTATTCTATAGTCTTTGTGTATTGGAATCATGATGTGTTAATGTGGAAGAACCTTTACTGTATTGGCTCAACCACTATGTTTTCTAACCATATATGGACATCTTCAATAGCCTTTTGGGCCTTGCACCACATGCTTCTCTTCCAACCAATTTAATTTTTGAAAATAAAATTTTTTTGGCCGAGAATAGGTGGACAAGTGGTATAATCACTTTACAAATCTTCAAGACCAATAATCAAACTTCCTACATGCAATAATAGGAATGAGATTTAAAAGCCACTAGACTAATTGACAAAAAGAAAATTCTTACGTTACTTCAATAACATGAACATTAACCACACATTCGTTTTATGCAACTTTCTATGGAATTTACTATAATTGGTATTCGTTTATGACATCATCTATACATATTTTTGTATGTAATTATATAAAATACGTGAAGTTTATAATGAGAGAACGTGGACGCACCCATTGGATTGTAAGGAGCTTTGATGCTCTTTCATTGTAAAGTCCACTTTAACTTCACAAAGTTGGTTACACCTTTAAATTAAGATTCTATGTGCACTAAGCTTTTGAAGCAAGTATAATTTTTTTTCTCCTTTATTCAACTGGCCAAATTTTTTTTTTCTTATTTTACTTCAGATAAATGATTTGATCCTTGATACTTAGAAGATTTATAAAAAAAGTGTTACTACTAGCACACCTTTTTTAGGTAGCAAATATTGTTTCTTCAGATAAATGTTTTCACTGAAATTCATATATTAGTGTGGAATATAAAAACTTGTATAACAATTATATATCTCTAAAAACTAAGCCTAAAAAATAAAGGTAAATTTTTCTTTTGAAAAGAAATACTATATTAGAATAATTATAGACATATAATAGACAAAAACTACCCCATATCCAAAGATCAAAATGAAATAAAATGATGATTCTTTTGGTCGTTATTTTTCTTGAAAAGAATAAATTAAAGTAAATTCGCAAAACGTTTTTCATGAAATCGTATATTTTCATTATCTTTTCCAAGCTTATGGATTCGCTTTATGTCTTATCTAGATATACTATTAGTTAAACATCGGTTTCAATATCGTTTATGTTTTTTTGGGTTCAATTTCACATATAATTTCGTTTAGGATAATACTTTCTTATAAAGATATGTTTTAAATTTTACTTAAAGACTTTATAAATAAATAGATGAACTGTTTTCTACTATAATGAAATTAAATATACAATAGATTATGATTTCAGAAGTTAATTTCCTTATTAAGTGTTAATAACAATTAGATCCACAAGATTTATTTATATAGTCAAACCTCTAAAAATGTTATATGAGTTAAACACGATTTCCTAAAATATGAGTTTAGATAGAGAAGATAGTAGAATTGACACTCAATCATTTAAGTGAAGAGTAATGAGTAATGTTGTATGTAAATATTTCAATTTTCCTTTATAATTTGGTAAACAAGTCAAACCAACAATTATATTAATATGTATGGAATACTTTTATTTTTTTTTATTATCAAGAAGTTCAATCCTAGACTCTGAACTTTTGGCAAGACTCAAATTGAGGTGGCGGCAAAAAATTTACTTTTACTTTTTACCACTAGACTACGAGTTCTAAGCTACGAATCCTGGTTATAGAATACTTTTTGATACCATATAAGATGAAGATAACTTTTAACCAGCCAATTATCATGTTGAGTCATTATTACATCGAAATATTTTATAAGGCTGTTCGACATAGAATTTTTTAATAGCCTTAGAGCAGCTTCAAAAAAGATTATTAAGAAGGGTTCTTTGTGTTTAAGCAAAAAATTAAACAAAAACGAGTTAAGTAGAAAACTACTAAACAGAAAAAACGCTTTACTTTGTACAAAACCCCAAATAGATGGATCATTCGTCCTTATCCATACCACACTGACGAATATTGTCTAAATTGTCATTATCCATTACATGACTTCTTCACTAGCCAAACCAAACAACAAAAGCAAGAACAAGATCAAAATTTGTGAAGAAACTGAAACACCAATGCTTGTATCCACTCATATTCGTGTCAAACGTATTCATACCACGCAAGCACTAGACCGGGAAGTAGTTCTACGGCATATACGCCAACGCCGACGGACAAATAAGGTCAGATCTTGGTTCCAACTGCTGTTTGGTTTCCCCTTTAGAAGCAACAAACACGATGTTAATGATGTCGATCAAGATCCTGATGATGCTTCCACAGTGCGTTAACTGACGTTGGTTCTGAAGGTGTGAGAGGGATTAATCATATTAGTAATATTAAAGAAGAATAAAAAGGACTCACCGGAAGATCTTCTTAGGAAGGTTTAATTACATTATGTAGATATTTCACTAATTTTCCATGTCAATTTTCTATATTGAAGTTGTTTTTATTATCACCTATAAAGAGTGGTTATGTATTTTTCAAATACAAGTTAGTTAATGAAACCAAGTGGTCTTATCTCAGTGGTAAATCTCCCAGGTGAAGGTACTAGGTTCAAGTCGCTTGGCCACCGGTCTTAGAAATTAATGGGCAGCCGGCTCGAGGGGATTATAGGCCAAAGGCCCAGAACCTCTCTTAACAAAAAGAAAAGTTAGTTAATGATATAAAGTTACCACTAGTTCAGAGGCTGCTCTATCAAAATATGGGCTCTGTTTTCAAATTTAAAATGAGAAAATGGACTGGAAATATGTTCCGGACAAGAGGATAAACATTTGGTGGAAAATATATCACTCCAGCTGAGATCAACCCTTCTTCTTTTAACGCCAGCTGCAATGTGTATGAGAAGTTTGAAGACAAACTTCAATGAAATCAACAATAGCTTCAAGAGGATAGATTGTTATGGTAAATAAGATGCTCAAGCTTCTCGAGATTAATCCTCAACTGTTTGATCAAATTAGACGTTCTGTTCCTCAAGCCATAACCAATCATCAAACAGATCCTAACCAGATAGTGCCAAATGCTACTGCCTCTACTTCATCTACGACCCACAATCAAGCTTAAATTATTAAGTGGTGTGTATATCATCACTTTGTCTTTAAGTTTTTCTTTGTAAGTTTTTTCTAAGACTTTTGTTCTGTGATCAGACTATTGGTAATGTATCCTTTTGGGTTTGGATGAACAAAATTCAGGTTTTGGGTTTTCAAAAAATTAATTTCATTTTTGTTATTGATCAACGTTATACACAATAAAATGAGATACAATTCATACCTTTTTATAATTGTTCGAGAACATTTTTTATTTTAAAACTGTAGACACTTTTATTTTGGTCATATTATAAATTTTAAGATAAATTTAACCTATGATTTATAAACTACTCTTGAAAATAGATCTAATGTGAGTTTGATTATAAACTATTATATAAAAGTTTAAAATTAATAGAAAAACACTCTAAAATGATTAAAATTAAATTTAAAATATATCGGATACAAATTCAATTTTTCAGTTCCGATTCAGGTTTGAAATTTAGTTTTTCGAATATATTGATTTAGCACTCATTATGGTATTTTGTCAGGATTGGTTCTTCTAAATCAGTTTTTGGCTCTTTTGATATAACACTTATTAAGTTATTTTTATTTTTTAAATCGGGTTCGGTTTTGTATAGATCAACTTTGGATCATAGGTTTTATATGAAAATCAAAAATAAATAAAGATTTAACTAAAACATCTCTAGATTTTGGTTCTTGATTTGATTCATATTCGTTTTCTAAATATATAGGTTTATGACCCATTGAGATATTTTATCGGGTTTGGTTCATATATGATTTTTCTAATTCGAATAGATTCTGGTTCGGGAATAAACACAGGTCAAAAAACAATCAAATCTCATGTTATAGCGTGAGTATAATCCTAGTATTAATTAAAAGTTATAATAAAATATAAACTCATGATACAGCAAAAGACAAGACAACTTGGTGATGGAGACTTATAAATTTATTCAAAAAGTATGTTAACAACGACTTAAAGAAGGTTGAAAGACTTCATGACTTGAGAATTTTTTATGGTGGTTTCTGTACATTTTGTGTTTTAACTATATTCTATACATTTAAATAACATAATTAATATCTCATGTTAAAAAAAAGAAACATAATTAATATCTTTTCCAGTTGGAT
>OVBA01002497.1:1505-33394 GCA_900406435.1 Lepidium aucheri | reverse complement strand
CTTGGTTTACCTCAAAACCGTATCGTATAAAGGGAAGGAAAGGACTATGCGATTAGCTAAGTTGGCACTAAGGTATATGGGGCCTTATAAGGTTCTGGAAAGGGTTGGAAAAGATGCATATAGGATTGAGTTGCCCATAGAATTGGAAACATTTCATAATGTGTTCCATATGTCAATGTTAAAGAAGTGTTTAGGAAGTGGAGAACGAGTTTTTGAGGGAACCCCAAGGAACTTAAGAGATAACTTGACAATTGAAGGAAATCCAGTCCGAATTCTAGATCGAAGGATCAAAATGGATCGTAGAAAGAAAACCCGAATGGTGAAAATAGAATGGGATTGCGTGGGAAACTTGAGACTACTTGGGAACCAGAACTTAGGATGAGGGAAAGGATTGGGACCGAACCGGTCGGATGGGACAGCTCGGTCGGTTCGGACAGGTCGGATCGGACATGGTTGGTCCGATTTTGGACATGAACCACCTAGGTTTGGACATGATGTGTTTAGCCTTAGATAAGTCTGGTTCGTGAAAAATCATGAAGTGACAATGAAAGGGAAAGGTTTCTCGTTCGGACAAGAGTTTGTTAGATGTCCGAATGGGTACTCTAATGGGCCAAACGAAAAGGATTAACTGGATATGGGCCAAAGGTTGTTTTAAGGGTTGATTTAAAAAGGGCTTGAGCTCGGCCCAGTTAAAGGATTAGGTTAACTTAGAGCATATAAATAGGATCCTTAATCCTTCCTAGAAAAGGAATCCGCAAAACTAAACCTAAAGTTAAGATAGAGAAAGCTCGAAGGAGGCTAAGAGAATCGATCTAGAGGAATCAAGGAAAGAGGTCGAATTGAGTTGAAGGTTTTACTAGAATTTGCAAATCGAACCCCATAGAGAAAAGAGAAATCTGAAAGAGAGATTAAAGCAAATGTGAGTTCGTGACCGTGGGGACTTGACCTAGAATCCGTGTTTGGTAATAGGTTAAGTGGAATCCTAGAATCAAATTGGATTGACTGAATGAATGTGAATGGAATGACCATGTGGGTCGATATTCTGATTGAGAACCGTGTGGTTCGTGACTTGTGACTTGCAAACCATATGTTCGGATCTGTGACTTGTGAACCTTAGGGTTCAAACGTGAAATTGTGATTGAGAACTGTGTGAGTTCGTGACTGTGGGGATTTGACCAAGAATTCGTGATTGGTAATAGGTTAAGTAGAATCTTAGAATGGTTAGGTTGAATGATTGATTGTGAATAGAAGGACCATGTGGGTTGAAATTGTGATTGAAAACTGTGTGAGTTCATGACCGTGAGACTTGATTAGTCTTGTGTTTGGTAATAGGTTGAATGGAACCCTATAATAGTTAGGTTGAATGGTTAAGTGAGAAAGGAAGGACCATGTGGGTCGTGATTGTGATATGCGAACCTTGTGTTCGGACTCTGTGATATGCGAACCATGTGTTCGGACTTTGTGACTTGAGAACCTGAGGGTTCGTTTATGTGACTTGAGAACCTGAGGGTTCGTTTATATGACTTGAGAACCTGAGGGTCCGTTTATGTGACTTGAGAACCTGAAGGTTCGTGATATGTTAAGGATGATGCTCTAAACTTAAAGGTTACTTTAGCTAATCCGGAAGTAACCCGGGTAGTTAAACTAATCGATGAGTTAACCCTAAAATCGTGATTGTTCTCTGGTTTATTTAATTTGTTATTGAATACATGTTCTGGTTATAGCCTAGTGGGACGGAATGACCGAACCACTAAGTAAATTCGTTTGCTTATTCAATCTGCGTGATTGTAGGTAATGACTCAGCCAATGAGCGAGAAAGTGGCTAGTAGGAGCGAGACCAAGGCGAAAGGGAGAGGAGATGGATTTAGGGATGGAAATTGGGGATTTTATTTATGTTATTTAAAGTTGAACTTGATGCTAGAACTACTTTTAATTTCGTTAAGTTATCATTTGTGTTTGAACCTTGAATTTAATTTGAATAAGAATGGAACCGAATTTTATTATGAACTGATTGAGCTTGTCACATCTCTTGAAATCGAATTTTGACTTAGTGAAATATGGAACTTGAAATGGTTAAGTGTAAGGTCCGCCTAATCCCTTACTAAAATATATCGGAACTTGAGTTTAATGAGTTGGAGTGTTACAATTATACCTTTCTTTTTAAAACTTTATTAAATTTTATTAATTTAGAAATTTAGAAAATTTTAGATAGAAATACTAAATCGGAACACGAATTATACCCGAACAAAACCCTACGAATAAAAACAAAAATATTTGAATGGGTGGGTCTTAAGTGAATATGGCACTTTTCACAAAAATACAAAAAAAAAAAAAAACTCTAAAAGTCTTGCAAACAAAATTGTAGATGACGTAATAATTAATGCTTCCATCAAATCCACTATGGTTTATCCTGCAGCAATTCTTTTTTTATCTTTCCCAAAAGTGACTTAGAAGGAAGGCAAGTGTTTCTTCTCCAGTCCAACAAATTTCAACATTCAAAAAGCTAACATTAGCATTTCCAGTAGGTGAGATTACAAATTCTGAAAATGGCGGAGATCGGAAAGACGTTACTAGATTCCGGCTGGCTAGCTGCGAGATCCACCGAGATCAATGAAGACGGCGTCCACCTCACTACCACTGATCCTCCTCCGACCATCGGTTCTCAATCTCCCTGGATGGAAGCCGTCGTACCTGGAACGTAATTCTCTTCGCTTTCCTCTTCTCAGTTGTTTTATTCAATTAAACAACTTTCTTTGTTTTTTCCTTTTGTTCTTCTAGTGTGTCTGTCAAACTCTGAAACCAAATTTGGATTTTTGCCTTCAAACATTGATTTATCTTCATTTTCGACCTTTTTTTGTATGAATTGTTGTTGCAGACAAAGAATTTATGAGCATATCCGAGTGAATTTTCTCCTCTTTGTTTCATGCATAAATGAGACTTTGCTGATATAGTTATTGTGTTCCTCTGGACAGTGTTTTGGGGACATTGTTGAAGAATAAAGCTATTCCAGATCCCTTTTATGGACTAGAAAATGAAACTATCACAGATATAGCCGATTCTGGAAGGGATTACTACACATTCTGGTTCTTCACTAAATTCCATTGTAAAAGGGTGAGCCACCTCTCTCTCAATTTTGTTCCTCTTAGACCTCTTATGTGTATAGTATGAACCCTACTATTCTTATAGACAAGGGATTATCTTTCATGAGTTTCTACCTCTAAATATTTTTGTTTGACGTTTTTGCAGTTGTTGAATCAATACGTGCATCTAAATTTCCGTGCCATCAACTACTCTGCAGAAGTGTATTTAAATGGCCACAAGACAGTGCTTCCAAAAGGGATGTTTCGCAGACATACGCTTGACGTTACTGATATTCTGCATCCGGAGAACAATTTACTTGCTGTTATTGTTTATCCCCCTGATCATCCTGGGTCTATACCTCCTGAGGGAGGCCAAGGTGGTGATCACGAGGTAATAGGCTTGTTCTTTCTTTGCATCATTTAGCTCTACGTAATTGCAAACACTATAACCAATATGCCCGGAATATTTTCAATAGATTGGAAAAGATGTAGCTGCACAGTATGTGGAGGGTTGGGACTGGATTTGTCCGATAAGGTAACGTTTTCACTTAAGAACTCTTAAAGAATTGAGCTTATCGGATAGTTGAACGGCATTCTCTCTATTACCATTTTTTTCTTTTAGGGATCGGAATACTGGCATATGGGATGAAGTGTCAATCTCTGTTACCGGGGTTAGTTTAGTTGGTTTACATTGTTTCCTGAAGATGATATCAATCCAGTTTCTTCATGGAGAGCTTATGATTAAGTTTATACTGTATGTTGCAAAATTGCTATTAGGAACTGATTGTTCTAATTGCAGCCTGTAAGGATAATTGATCCCCATTTGGTCTCAACCTTCTTTGACGATTACAAGAGGGCTTACTTGCATGTAACTGCTGAACTGGAAAACAAAAGCACATGGAATGCTGACTGTTCTGTAACTATTCAAATAACTGCCGAACTCGAAAATGGCGTTTGTTTAGTAGAGCACCTTCAGACAGAGAATATTTTGATCCCTGCTCACGGACATATTCGACACACGTTTAAACCAGTGAGTGGTATTGTTATTACATAATGTATATGACTTGTTACGACTTAGATAACTTACTCTTTATAGGCTCTAGTCTGAACACTAGAAATCTACGATGATGGTTTGTTTATCCTGAAAATTAATGAGATGGTGAATTAACAGCTGTTTTTCTACAAACCTGAATTGTGGTGGCCCAACGGGATGGGAAAGCAAAGCCTATATGACGTCTCGATCACTGTTGTTGTGAAAGAATTTGGGGAATCTGATTCGTGGATGCAGCCATTTGGATTCCGTAGGATTGACAGTGATATTGATAGTGTCACTGGTGGAAGGTAAGCTTCATATATATTCCAGTTGAAGTTTGATATGAGGAAATGACTATTTGGAGGCTCTGCATCTTGCTTTTTGAAATTTTCCAGGCTGTTCAAGATTAATGGAGAACCAATCTTCATCCGTGGTGGCAATTGGATACTATCAGATGGGCTTTTACGCCTCTCCAAAGAACGTTACAGAACCGACATTAAGTTCCATGCAGATATGAATATGAACATGATCCGTTGCTGGGGTGGTGGGTTGGCTGAAAGGCCAGATTTTTATCACTTTTGTGATATCTACGGTTTGTTGGTGTGAATCTAAAAAGTGTTGTTCGCTATCATGCTTCTTAAAAACTCATCCCCATTTTAAAAGTTTACCTAACTTATCTTCAGGTCTGGCAAGAGTTTTGGATCACTGGAGATGTAGATGGAAGAGGGGTTCCAGTATCAAATCCTAACGGACCACTAGACCATGACTTATTTCTCTTATGTGCTCGTGATACTGTCAGACTTTTGAGAAACCATCCAAGCCTAGCTCTTTGGGTGGGTGGAAACGAACAAGTTCCGCCAAAAGACATAAATGAGGCTCTAAAGGAAGACCTTAGGCTTCATCCTTATTTCAAAACCAAATTTTTATTAGACCAGGATTCAGATCCTAGTATTTACCTTGACGGTACTAGAGTTTATATTCAAGGATCTATGTGGGACGGCTTTGCAGATGGAAAAGGAAACTTCACTGACGGCCCTTATGAGATTCAATACCCTGAAGATTTTTTTAAAACCACATATTACAAGTATGGGTTCAATCCAGAGGTTGGATCAGTTGGAATGCCAGTTGCAGATACAATAAGAGCGACAATGCCTCCAGAAGGGTGGGAGATCCCTCTGTTTAAAAAGGGTTTGGACGGATTTGTGGAAGAAGTGCCAAATCGAATGTGGGACTACCACAAGTACATTCCATATTCTAAGCCTGGAAAAGTTCACGACCAGATTCTAATGTATGGTACTCCAGATAATCTCGATGACTTCTGCTTGAAGGTACATTTAGGATCTGACTGTTTTAGCCTTTACTAGTGTTGGGCTTGCCTTGGATCTTAATTAGTGTTGCTTTTCCTTAAGTTAAACGAAGAAACTTGTAATTATAAGTGGCATATTTATGACTTGTCTTACCTCTGTAACAGGCTCAATTGGTGAACTACATTCAGTACAGAGCTCTATTCGAGGGCTGGAGTTCACAAATGTGGACAAAGTACACAGGTGTTTTGATCTGGAAGAACCAAAATCCATGGACTGGTCTCAGAGGTCAGTTCTACGATCATCTTCTCGACCAAACAGCCAGTTTCTATGGCTGCCGCTCTGCTGCAGAGCCAGTACATGTGCAATTGAACCTGGCAAGCTATTTTGTTGAGGTCAGTGTAATACCTATTACTCTGTCTCTTACAATCGCTGTGAACTAAAGGTCTCTCGAAATTACTTAAAGAGTATTAATCTTGATAGGGGAATAAATGTCAAATCAATGATGTAAATAATTCATGAATTCATGTACTTTGACCCCCTCAGGTTGTAAACACTACTTCTAAAGAGCTATCAGATGTGGCAGTAGAGGCATCTGTGTGGGACCTAGACGGGAACTGCCCGTACTCCAAAGTGTTCAAAGGAGTCTCCGCACCACCAAAGAAAGTTGTGCAAATATCAGAATTTGAGTACCCAAAAGCAGAAAACCCAAAGCCTGTGTATTTCCTTCTTCTCAAACTGTACAATGTCTCAGATAAAAGAGTTATATCCACGAACTTCTACTGGCTTCATCTGCCTGGGCAAGATTACACGCTCTTGGAGCCATACAGAAAGAAGCAAATACCTCTCAAGATCACTTGCAATTCAGCTTTGGTTGGTCCATATTATGAGCTGGATATCACTGTGCATAACACGTCTAGCGCTGGCTTAGCCAAAAACGTTCTTCAAGAAGATAGAAAACAAGATCTGGGGTTGTTCCAGAAGCTCTTTAGTAGACGTGTTGTTTCTGCAGATACCAACCGTGGTTTGAAAGTGGTGGAAATGGACGGATCTGATTCAGGAGTTGCTTTTTTCCTTCGTTTCTCAGTCCACAATCCAGAGACAGAGAAACAAGACACAAGGATTCTCCCTGTACACTACTCAGACAATTATTTCTCACTAGTTCCAGGTGAGTCAATGTCTTTTAAGATCTCATTTGCAGCTCCTGTAGGCCTAAAGAAGTCTCCTCGTGTTATGCTTCGGGGCTGGAACTACCCTGATGGGTTTACTGTTTTTGGTTAAGATAGGCTAAGCTACCTTGTGTGTGTAACATAACTGCGTGCAAACTCAAACCTTTGAATAAATGAAATTTGCAGAGGTTTAGCCATGTGTAGTTTTACTTAAATATGCACCTAACACTCACAATACACAATTCTAGTACATTCAAAAATCAATTGAGGATCATATTCCAGACCAAACATCGAGACAACTTTTTATCACCGCAAAATAAGAATATTACATATATATACTAGTTGAGCAATCGAAGTCGAGGATTAAGACATCTCTACCTGTTTCCGGCAATTCTTGCATTAGACAAGGAGATTTTTGTACATGTCATTTCCCTGGAGATGCGAATCTCGATTTTTCTCTATGTCGGCTCAAGCCTCTGTCTCTTGGGGATGATCCAGACCCTGCTTGGCGCATGATTTCTGCAACAATATATACGACTTCTATGTCATGTTGATTTACCAAGATTTACACAAACTCGATACTCCTATGTCATGTTGCTCAACATTGACATTTTTGTTCAATAAATTGTAACAAAATGCAGCTTTCTCATTGACCTTTTTACTAGATTTTCATGAGGAGTACATTGCAGCAACAACAAAGGGAAACTACCTTGATTATATTATGAGATATACTAATTTACTGAATCGTGAAGAACACAGGAAATGTTGTCATGGAGATCTAATATCAACGAAAACACAACACGTACAGTGTACAATCATGAGTTTCACAAAAGGGACTTACCTTGTCGCTTTCTTTCCAGTTCTTGATCAAGCTCTTCCTTCCACTTCTTCTCTATCTCTGACAGAGCAACACTGCAGAGTCAAAACCAGCCAATTCCAGCAGATGTAAGGTAATATTTGAAACTGATGTTGGCCAATTGGCTAAATAATGTATTCGAAGTAAGCAGGATGGATGCTTTATTTATTACTATTCTCATATGGACGAAATAAAGTCACCATTTTTGTGAATAACCCAAACCGCAACAATTTTGCGACATGGACGGTGACCATAGCGTAAGGCATTTGATACGAGAGCCTAAGAGGAACTAAAGGAAATGTCTAAATCCTTAAAAAATTAAATCCCAAATCGAATCAGCTCTTGCACGACTAACCTTTGGCTGCTTGATACCTGTTCAGTATCAGCAATCAGACCCCTCCAGTCAGTGACCCGGGCTGCTACACCATCCTCTGAAGCTTCATCACCGCCAATGTTAATATTTAATTCACGACTATTACCACTTCCTGGGCTCTTGGTACAACTAGCTGCGTCTGTTGCTCTAGACGGTAAACCACCAAGAGGTCCCCGACTCGGTGATCTGCTTTTTGGAGGCAGTCTCAGTAAACCACGAGCATTGTCTTCTCTTTTACTGTTACTTAAATTACTCTCCAAACAACTGGGAGAGAATGTGATCAAACTGTTGTAGTATTCTTCATAAAGAGGCGTCTGCAACTTCTTTAGGTCTGCAGCCTAATTTATATATTCACTAGTGATCATCGGAAAATGATTTTACGTACAAAGGCAATGGTAAAGATGCAAAATGAAGTATAATGTGCATGAAGTACCTTCTCATCTAAGAAAGCTTTAATTTTTGACTCGGTCAGCTCATCATCATGCTCTGAGTATGAAGGTTGATCACATTTCGTCCTCATTATAGTCTCTTTCTCTCCATTACCAGGACTTTTGTCAAATTTGGACTTCAAAGCAATGGACATATCACTTTTGGCACCACAGCTCTGTTCACATTAAATTCAAATCCAAAGGAGAGTTGAGAGTTCAATCGGTCATTGGAAATTCAGATGCGAAATAAGAATCATTTGTATGCTTACCATTATCGGATCACTATTGTTTTCAAGGATAGGTTTTGTCTCACCATCAAATGTCAAGAAATTCTCATCATCAATCAAACACATATCGTCTTCATCGCCTCCATTATCATTTTGTTGCCAGACATTTTTGTTTGGCATTGATTTACCAGGATCAACAAGTGAATAATTTAAACTACCCAAGTTACACATGTCACCTGCATCGTCGCATGTAGAATCTGGACTGAAACAAAGCAAGCAGACAATAAACCATCAAAATCTTTCACTGTACCCAAGTTCATCTTTATGGTTTCAGCAAGATTTTCGGAACTTACGAGCTCTTAACGTTAGTCAACTGTGACTCTGGAGGAGTACTACCATTGTTCTGGAAGACATCAAAATTAATCCTATCAAGATAACTTCACGAGCGAACTTATATGATATTCATAAGTTGATCAAGATGCACCAACCATGACAGAACCAAGATCAGTAAAGCCAGCCTCTTTGTGTTTTTCCATAACAAAAGGATGCTGCTAACAGAACAAAATCAGTTATTATTTACGCAACCAATTTATTACTTTGAGAATCACTTAAACTGCAAATGGTTAACCTTTAGTAGCTCAGATGCGGTCGGCCGCAGATTCGGTTCCCTGCCAAAACAGATCAATGATGTAGCAATGCCAAAGACAAGACAAGATAGTACTGAATTGAGTTACTTTTGAGTTTTGGAGCAAAGGAGCTTACTGTTGTAGACACTTGAGCAGAAAGTCTTTTGCATCTGTGGAGAGGGTATCAGGTATTGGAGGATGAGATTTTGTTGTTCCGATGAAGAAGATAGCAGCAACCTGAAAAGAAAGTACGTCCACCTGTAATCAAGAAGCAAAATTCTCCACAAAAAGTATCACCAGGAATACGAAGGAAAATACCTCTTTATACTGTTGACTCCAAGGAGCCTTCCCGGTCACCATTTCAATCACTGTACAGCCTACGCTCCAGATATCCGCAGAGCTGAAAAAAATAGACACAAGTTTGTGAGGAACCAAAATTATTGGAGTAATAGCAACCGGCATAATAAGATATTGGTAACAAAACATGCAATTTTGCATTTTACGAGCACTCTTGGGTCCTTACAAGCTATGTCCAGTTTGAAGAATGACTTCCGGAGCCATCCAGTACGGTGTCCCTTTCATAGATTTTGCACCAGAAATCGTAGCCTAGAGATGGAAAACATGTCAATCACATTGACACAATGAAAAATTTGTTAACTAAGGCCAACTGAGAATTAATGGTATACACACAACAGAATGCTTCCTGCAATATAAGTTAACAAAATATTTGACTTACCAACTCAGCTACTCGTTTGGATGCACCAAAATCAGCAAGTTTAATGCACCCTTTGTTATCCACAAGGATATTAGCCCCCTATGAACAGAGGAACATAGAACCTCATCAGAAACAACTCGATATTACTTTTAAAAAGAAAGAAACAACTCAATATTGTAAGAACTTCTAAGGTATGGGGAAATTATGCTACCTTAATGTCTCTGTGCATAATTGCATAATTGTGAAGATATTCCAACCCCAAAAGCAGTTGCCTTGTGTATGTCCGGACAACCTAATTTTATTTCTTCTCAACATTTAAGCACCACAAACATTCGAAGAGATCAAAATAAATATACAAGCATAACTTACAGATTCAGGAAAAGCGCCGAATTTCTCCAAGAGTGATGATATAGATCCACCGGGAACAAACTCGAGAAGAATATTCAGAGTGTCTTCTTCCCTCACTGTGCCCAGATATCTCTAAGAACAGGAAAGAGCCCAACTTAGATAACACAAGGAAGTACTGGATCCATATGCACTGGGAAGATGGCAATAGCCACTGTTACTTACAACTATATTGGAATGGGAAAGATTTTTGAGAAGTTTAACTTCCTCCTCAAGCTCCTGAATATGAGCCTTCTCAGCTCCAAGATGTAAAATAAAGTCATAAATAACTTAATTGTACGTAAATCCATTGAAATATGAATAAGGAAACTCAATGAAGTACACATGTGACAAAAACAAAAAATCAGTATGAATAAACGGGTTGGGTTGATTAACCTGAGTTTTTTCCTTGGAAGCAAAATTGGCTGCAATCATAACCTGAGTAGATATAGTTGAAACCAACAATCAATCAGCTAAAATCAATGAAGAAAAAAAGAAAACGGATAGATGTAGAGAGAACAATATTATAAGGAAGCTTGAGTGAAACACATCAGCTAAACAAACTGCTGCAGAAACCTGTTCAATAAAAACTAAGAATGGACCAGAAGAACATTATACCAATTATGTATAAACAGGAAATCGAAGTGAAGTTCCTGACCAGTGTTAATTCATTCTAATGTCTTACTAAGTCCCAATTAGCTTCAAATTCATAACTCCACAATCAGAAAGCAAAACCCAAGTATACCTGTTTGACGGCTAAAAGCTCTCCGGAATCAAGATTCATACCCATATAAACTGTACCAAACGCGCCTCGACCAATTAACTGACCTTTCCTCCACGAAATCGGAGGTGCCATTTCTACAGTGGTAGGAGGAGGAGGAGGCGAGGAGGAAAAGGGTTTAATAAGAACCCTCGATTTGCGGATACAAGTAGTGATCTTATCGGCGAGAGGTTTGTTCTCCTGATTATCTTCGTCGATGTTTGGTCGGAAAACAAGCGATCGACGAACCGAGCCGAAGAAATCTTGCATTTGAACAATTTGGGGAAGAAGAGTTTCACTGTAACTCTTGTTTCATCGGTCGGCAAAAGTATAAACGAATGAGAGGGAAAAAGGGCACTGAAATTATACTTTCGAAAAAAGTAACAAAATTGATCAATTTAGATTATTAAAATTAATCTAACTAATGGGCCCAAATATTAATGTTCTATGCTTTTGGGCCCATATTAAGCCTTATACTCTTTAATACAAATCGACAACTAAACCTTCTCACTGAATCAGAAGGTTCTTCTTCCGAGGATCTTTTATTACAAGCTTCCAATGTTTTTCAGGAAAACCATGGAATTTACCAATTTTTCTCCATTTCTCAACATCCTTAGCCATCTTAGGATTCAAACCACAGTAACCTTTCAACTTCTTCGGCATCTTGTCGTACACTTTCCACCATCTCTCATGCACTGAATCACTTGCAAAGACACGTCGTACTTTCAAGTCCCAATTACAATCGTAATCTCTGTAACACCTCCATGGTTTTAGTCCTAAGTAGTGTATGCCTTCTAAATTGTCTGGAAGATGACGTGCTTTGTTATTTGTGCTTTTATCAGCAAAGTACTTCATTGTGTTCAAACGTCTTGATAACCTATGCCACCATACGAAGTATTCATTCAGAAATCCTTGGTCTCCTCCATTGTATGACTCGATCTTAAACGATTTGAGCATCAGATCCTCGAACAAACAAGCTGATGGCTCCAAGACCTATGCAAAAAAAAAGAGAGCCAATCTTTATGAATAAAACCAACATAGTCATACAAACCAGAACCAAAATATCAAACCGAACAGAAAATAGGTATTTGGTTCCTCGCAAAAACTTGTCCGGTTTCAATATTTAGGTAACTATTGTTTTCGGTTTGGTTCGATTCTTAACCAATAACCGAGTGGAACCGAATAAGAACCGATAGAAACTAATTTGTACTAAAATTGGTTACTTTTGGTTACAATTTGGTTACTAGTAAGTAATAACCATTCAGAACTGAACCACTATTATATTGGATCTAATTTGGTTCTACTTATACTGAATCGAATTTTAGTTAGTTACTTATTGGTTACCACATTTCTAAACCGAAATTCATGACTAAATACAACAGTGTAGAACTATAAAAGAATGTAATATAGATGCATTACCATGACTCCGGAGTTGAACAAGACTCTATCATTACCAGCAGCCGAAAGTTGAGGATAGAAGAAAAGGTAATCAATATTCTTGACGATGATGAAGTCTGCGTCTATGAACACTAACTTATCATAATCTGTTACTTGCCACACACGTAACTTACTGTAATTCCACTCATTGTAAGAACGTTTCATTGAGAAAGGGCTACGAATTCTCTTTATTCGCCGTAATTTCCATCCGGCAAGACTTAGGCCAATGAGAGAGCTGTTAGTTATTGAATCGTCGTGGAGAAGTATGATGTCCTCGGTCGATCCAGATTGTCTTATGCTTTGTGCTAAGGCTATTGCCCCACACACATAGACCTCCGACGAGTGTAATACCGTCACGTAAGCGACCCTTTGGCCATCCAATGATGATAATTTAGCTTTGGATGTGAGGCTTTTGTTCCTGTCTCCTCTCCATGCTTCTTGACCTTTAACAAGTAATTTTTTTGTTAAGGTATATAATCTTGCTTGCTTGTATATATATATGATACAAAAAAATTAATAAACAACTAGTTTATCCACGGATCAAGTCCGAGAACTTGAGTATTAGGCCTGCAAATTTGGTTAGTTTGGGTCGGTTAAGGGTTTACGACTCCACCCCCGAACAATGAATTTGTTCTAAATTAACCGAAATGCAAATTCAGATCGGCTCAAGTAGTATCCAATAGTTCCAACAAAATTCCGAAAGAATTTTAAAAGGAATCCGAAAAATCCGAATGTTCGAAAAAATATTAAAAAATTTGATTCGAACCGACCCGAATCACTAAAAATTCTGACAAAAATACTAAAAATTTTGATTGACCCAATACTCGAACTATCTGACCCGGATCATTATTTGAATTGTAAAATAAAACACCTATCAAATTACTCAAATAAAGAATAAATACATGATCAGAATCACCCAAAATTTAGTTCAGTTCGAAAATTTTGGATCGAATTTTATTCCAAAGGCTATTGAGTATAATAGGGAAAACGATCTATCTTCCTATAAGACTATCATGTAGAACTAGATATACATCAAACTAAAACTTTATATTATATCTCTCCAACCCTTGAAATAAGATTTCTGAACTTCAAACTCTACCATATTAATTAAGACTAAACCAATTTAAACTAAAACTGGTTGAGTTTTAAGTTTTTAACAATTGTTGAGGATATATAAATTTAGAATTTTCAATAAAATTTTTTTTAGATCTTTAACTTTAATATCAAAGAAATATAGCACGAAATTTTTATTTAGGAGTCCATCTGGTGCTGTAGTATAGTTTAGTTTCGTGGGGAAAGAGATGGTTTATTATTCATTAAGTTAAGAGGAAACTTACCAAGAGGTGGTGCAATCTGACATGAACCAGGAGGCATGAGAAGCTTTTGCTTCAATCTAGTTAGGTCCGGCCTATAGACCCAGTAATCTCCCACGTGCCTCATGCGCTCATCACATCTAAAGATCTCATGCATAGGCCCACATGAACCAATGAAGACAACGTAAACCGTCCGATCAACATTCTTCAAACCACTCTCCACCGCAAGATTCGCTGCAGCCAAATTCACCTGTAGTCTAAAAACATCTCTTAACCCTTTTTTCTCCGAGAAACCATCACACGGTACTTTAACAACGACCACGTCCACGTCAGCATCAGAACCCTCTAACTTAGGGAGAGGAACCTCTGGACACCTTGGTGTATGCCACGTGTGATTCTCATCTATCCAAACCGGGAATAAACTCTGCCACGTCAAATTATTCGGAAGAGGATCTAACGACACGTGGATATTCTCCAAGATCAACGACCCATTTGCTTCGTAACTCTCTAGCTCGTTCTCGTTGATGTTGAGCAGACCCACTCGGATCTTTTTCTGATCCGGAAGATAGTTCTTCATAATTCGAAGCCATCTCGGGTTCCGGTTAACCTTAACCGGCTCCGGTAAAGTATAACGTATCTCGATTAACGAAGGAGAACTAATCACAGGAGTGAGTAGAAACAGAGGTTTATACGTAAATAGCAACCCCCAAAACGATAATGAACTTAACATCAAATAAAATAAGATAATTCTTCTTCTCGAACTTTTGTTTTTTGACCCCATTTTTTTCCCAACTCTCTCCATATGAGCTTAGCTTCTCTACCAACTTCTGTATCTATATAGATGTATGGAAATGGATATTCATAGCTCCATAGATGTGAGATTGAGAGCAGAAGAAAGCTCTTGATTTGCATGGACGCACGTTGATGAAGAAGTCAATATGTTAGGTGAGTTTACGAATATTATGATTAGCTTCGATGCGTGCGTTGTCTTATAAATCTTTTTGTTGATATGTTGTGTTAGAATTGAGGTATGAAGAATAGTTTTTAGCAGAATTTTGGATTATATTGAATTGATCATTAGGGTTGTTGAGTTGTGACTTTTTGTCTTCGTGATTTGTAGCGTGTTATACTTGTGTTTTAGATAGAGATCAAATATTAATACAAAACATTTGGTCGTTAATTTGTCGCAGAAAGTCTCTGTTTTCTTATGTCATTGTTAATATTATATGTGTTAGTTACATACTTTGTTGAGTTCGTGGATATGTCGTGATTTGTCTTTACGTATACCGAATCATTGAAATCTTATTTTTAATTACTTATTGTTAATCGGTTGATCAACTATATCAATCGCTATAGTTGATTAGGTCTGAGTTTAATATAAAAGTGTAAATAGATACATAATTAATTAAAATCCATTTTATGTAAAACAAAGGAATCGAGCAAGAGAATCCACAAGACTGAGAAGAAAACCGTCTGAGCCATGCTTAGCTACCAAGGATACCGATACCGGAAGATTTTCATATAGCCCTAATGGTATGCTCACCTGTCGAGAATAAACCGGATAATCAAACTGGTTCTTAACCGACTCCACAAGAGAATAAATTGATGTTGTTGTTAGAGCATCTACACTTCATGGGTTCAGATTTTTAGGCAAAAAAAAAAAAAAAAAAAAAAAATTGAAGAGCCGAGTTCTTAGGTAAGCCTCTCCAAGAGGCGGGTTCGGACCCTGATTGGCCAAACTTTTTTTTTTTTAATTTTTTTTTTGTTTTTTAAGAACCCAATAGAAGTTCATTAATGGAGATGGTCTTACCTGACAGAATCCAGAAACACCAGCAATGGACAACAAACTGAAAGCTCTGCTTCGGAAAGATTCGAGTGCAACCACATCATCTTGAAGATGCGGTGGAGGACCTGGCACTGTCGGAATCACTAACACACCGTTCTCCTACATAAAACATTCAAATATTTCTCACATCAACTTAAAACCACTGTGTTTCAAGTAAGACTTGTGTCCAATCCAGCATAAACCAAACTATATATGGTAGTAGAGAATCCCAAGTTTCAATCATTGCAATAACCAAAGGGAGATATAGGAAGAAGTTTGTACCCCAAGCAAGGTTGAAAGAGCCATCAAAAGTTCAGACTTCACAGAGCGGCAAAGGTCGATCTTTTCATCAGACGTCTTCATAGCTTCCTCGATCCGTGCTGTTATTCCAGGACCAAATTCTGGCTTCACATTCAAGATCCATTCACCGTGGTTCATCTTGAATTCATACCTAAGCTTTGGTTATTTTTATATAGTATTTCAAATGGATTCAGAGTGAATGAGAAAGATGTTCTTACCTCTGTAACAATCTCATTGAGCTTGATAGAGCCATGAGAGAGAGAATGCAAAACTCCTTCTGTGTTGTGACACTGTCACTTGTCATGAAATGCTTTAGGCTTGGAACATTCTCTTCAATGTAGTTCCCAAGATTCAGCTTCTTTACTTCAGTTTTGCCTTGACACAGAACAAGATCATTAAGGAAAAATTTGCTCTAAAGGTCTGAGACCCATTTAACAAATAAGCAAACAGGTTCTTATGATGCTTATTACCTCCAAACGACTTCTCTACGGACTGAACCAAAGGCTGCACCAACAGATCATGTGGTATGCTAGACAGTTTGAAGCAATCATCCGCAATAATCAGTTGATCTGGTTCGATGCAATTCAAGTTAGGCTGCTGCAGGAGAACGCTACCTACACATTTCAAAGTGGCTGTGTCCCGAGCAAACCATCCTAAAGACAATATTGGAATTGTCAATATAAAGATTACATTTTTAACAATCAACATCTTGGTTTTTAGTTGTAGTTACCAACTGTGTCGAAGCTCTGTGCCATAGGAGTAACTCCAACAGTAGAAACAGCTCCATGAGATGGCCTGAAACCCAAAATTCCACAGTAAGATGCTGGAACTCGTACACTCCCTCCGGTATCAGTTCCTATTTGATTTAAAAACAGAGCATTCAAGAAACCAATTAGACATATAAAACATCGAAGTTTGTTAAGTTTTGAGTAGTCATTATATCCAACTCACTCACCAATAGAGAAGTCCACAAGACGAGCAGCTACAGCTACGGCTGAGCCACTGGATGATCCGCCAGGCACTCTATCGGAAGCAATCGGGTTAACCGGAGTCCCGTAGTGTGCATTTTCTCCGTTTATACTGCAAATTAAGTAAGTATCATGCTCAAGAAACGTAGCAAATCTAGTTATACTTGTAGACATTGTCTTTGACTGTTTTGTTTACATATTCTAGGAACTAAACCTGTAAGCCATTTCATCCATAATGGTTATACCCAAACCGGTGGCACCAGCTTCTAAGAGAGATGAAACTGCAGGAGCTGTGGAAGTAGCCGCAATATGTGTCCTTAACCAATCCGGGTTACCAAAACCGGTTACATGTCCTTCCACATCAAAACTGATCAAACAAATAACAAAAAGCTCATAAACTCAATTGACAAGAAAGTAAAAGGATAGAGGAAAACGTTGAACTTATATGGATCGTACATGTCTTTGATGGCGAAAGAAAGACCCTGTAGAGCAGGAGGAAACGAGGAAAAAGGAATTGGAGAGATTATTAATTTCTCAATGAAAGCTCCAAAATCATCATCAGTCGCCATTACTCTGCAACTCGAAACGATGACCAAGCAAACCTTGTTATAGATGATAAAGCTACAACTTTATCAGATCGGATACAGTGGTCACTTTCTATTTTGTCTTTTTCCGTAATTGATATTGGATAAGCATACATAATTTTGTTTCTTAGTATAAAAACTCGATCTTGCTATGATCTCCCCAAGAATCTGATTCGGATGATTTGTTTTACATATCCAAAACTTTAGATTACTATGAAAATACAACATATTTTACACTATAGACAGACACCATACCAAACCGATACCATACTGAAATAGTTAATACAAAGGTACCATTATTGTGGACAACCGAAAACCTGAGAACCCCACACAGAAAACAAACGGCTAAACTACAGGATAGGCCTAAAAGAAGTGACAGTTTCTTAGGCAAAGCTAATTCTCAGGGTCAGGTTGGTCAGGTCCTGGTTGCTGCCACATGGGTTGAGCCATATAAGGATTCGGTGGGTATGCACCACCGGGGTTACCCATAACCATTCCGGGGTTCCCAATAGGAGCAGTTCCTGCAGGCAAGTATCCATAAGGGTAACCAGCAGCAGCAGCCTCAGGGACAGTCCCTCTTGGAATACTTCCCAAAACCTCATCCCTAAGATCCTCTCGAGGAACAATATCCACTAGGAAATCAAAGATATCGGTTCTAGTCACAGCAGCTGCTATATCATTCTTCTGCAGAGTCCTTCTCTTGTTCTCTTCTGTATGATTCCATGACCTGAGTGTCAGCTCCAAAATGAACATCTCACAAGCCCTTGCAAATACCACAGGTGCTTCAGCTGAGATCATACGCACATCCTCATCTGCTTTCATGATTTTCTTTATTCTCGCTAGTGGGAGGCTATGGTTCTTAAAATCAGTTGTTTTCTCAATCTCTTTGAATTGGTTCTCCCAGAATGCTTGAAGCTGCTGTGCAAGTTGTTGTTGCTGTTGCTGCTGATGGATCTGATGGAATGCTAGTTGGCTCGGTTGTCCCGTTGGGCCAACACCACCGGCTACACTAGCAGTAGTCGTGCTCATCGGATTCGTTTGGTATGGATTTGTCCCGTAGTTCAATGCTCCTGACTGTCCATGCTCTTGTTGATCCATTCTCTACCAGAATTAAAAGACAAAACTTTGGAATTGTTTGGAAAAAAATGAACCTTTAAATAAACAAACATCTCAGTCACCAAAATTTAGAAGAGATATTAAGGAGATAAGATCTCCAACAATTAACAAAGATGGGAAAACAATAATCACTTCATATTACTTATATATGGTTTAATAAGTATTTCTAGATCAACCCAGAAAATCTATACAGTACTGAGTATAACAATTGAGCTTAAAATCTAAACTGAATACAACTGTCTTTACTTTCCTTCAAAACAAACAGAGCAAATGATCTGTTAAACCCCAGAACAAGTAAAATCCATTTCTACGATTTCATCATGTGAATTCACCATGAATTTCACAAAATATAAGTAACAAGAGGTCTAGAGAAAGAAAGAAAAAAATATAACTTTGGAAAGGAGAGTGACCTGTGGGAGGGAGAATCTGATGCTGAAGCTTAAGAAGATTGAGAGTTGTGGAAGATCTCTTGGTTTGTAGAGTTACAAGATCTGGTATTGAGTTAATTTGTTGTGATATATTAGGGTTTTGCTTTCGACTTTAACAATGAAGAATTAGAAGACAAAGGGAGTAAGTGGAAGCTTTAAAGGCTGGTGTCATGTCGACCATTTGGGCCTATGCCAAGATTCTTCTGCTGTTGTCAGATGATGATTTGTATTATCTATAAAATTATTAATTTATTAGTATTATTTATGACTCATACTATACTAGTAGATACTTCACATTGTAATCAATAGAAAGGGAAACCGGGTAAGTTCTGCTGAACCAACCTTTGAGACGTCTTCCCAAGCCTGAATTTTAAAGTTTTTTTTTTGTGCCTTAGTCATTTCGGTTTTTCTTAATTTGGAGTTATTTATATAGAGTTGTTTCTTTTAGTTTTGGTTATTCATCTCCATCTGCGTTTCTTTCTATCTGACATTTGTTACTCTTATGTTTGTCGCCGATCTAATCTTCAGCTGTTTATAGGTTCATTCAATAGCTTCTGCAGCTTTGACACCAACTTAATCTTTGGGATTCCTCGCAGTCAGTTATGGTTCATGAGTTTTGTTTGGTTTTTAGAGTTTCATCATAATCGTTTTCTCTATGATTTTCTTTGTTAGATTCGTGTTTTGTGAGTTTATGTTTTTTTTCTTTAGGGTGTAGTATTTGAAGATTTTTAGTTTTTCCGTCACCTTAAATATTCTACCTCTATATTACATCTTACTATGGCTAATAGCATATGATCTTCTAGTCAAAAGAAAAGGGAAACCGGTTCAGTTAACCGAGTGTAGTATGCTAAGTTTGGTACTTCTGAAGTCCCAAAATCTTCTCTGAATAATTTGCATATCCTTTTACTCTTTGTTACATATATAAAAAGGTATTTGGTGCACGCAGATAGAATATGTGCAGGCTACTTTCTTCTATCAGCAGCAATTGCAGCTATGCCTGTTCTTCTTCAACAATGCCTCGTGTTTGGACTTCTTTTGTCTCGACCAGGTCCAATATTGTTGGGACATTTTCGGTTAATTTACAAATTTAATGATTCGCTTTTATAATGAATTTTAATAATGTTGAAATTGACTCATCAGCATCTGTCGTACGTGGTTCTTGCTGCGGGAGCTTTGTCAAGTGAATTTCTTTACTCAGCATACAAAGGAGACGCATCAATCACTTGGGAGTGACGCATGTAGCTCCTATGGTGGTTTTTTGCCACACAGCCACTGCTTCTACTGTAATCACATTTTCTTCGTGGTTTGCTTCTATATCGCTCTCTCTCTCTCATCTGCTATTATAAGCTCTTTGACCCTCCTTGCATTGTTGACTCCGACATGAACACGGAAGTCGCTGTCTTCGGAAATTGATCCCTAATTGCCTTCTTCTAACTACATGTAATTTGTCATGTTTCTACTTTGCTAAAAAAAAAGAACCAGTGCTTTTGGGTTTGCTACTTTTACTCTGCTTTTAATAGTATAACAGTGTTACGACAGGTATAAATCAAGCAGGGTATAAACATGAGAATCATTACCAGAGATTGATGTAAATGCAACAAAAGTAAAATGATTTAGGATTATGATAAACAGGGTAAAGCACGAAGAAACATATTTTGGAAACAAGAACTCAATATAAAGATTATTTGATTAGATTCTGTTCTGTCACATCTATGTAGATGTCTTAAACTTTACTTACTACACAAACTTTCACTTTGATTTCAAGGAAACACAAAGTTTGTGATCCCAGAGATTATAAAAACTTCCTTTATTTGTACCGAAGAAAAGAAACCCAAACTAAATAACCCTATAACCAAATGTTGTACACAACCGAGATATATGGATGGATCTCTGAGAAAACTTGCAATTGTACCTTGTGTTTATTCGTAAATGGATAGTCTACTTTTTCCCATGGCTGTTGATAAAAGAGTGGCGTTTCAAGAGCTTTTGGGAAGGCGTCTGGTGATCATCCTACAAACATAACAGTTGAAACCAATTCAGTGTTAGTGTCAGACTCATATCGTCTTGAGAAGGAATAAAGTAAAGGACGTGCAAGTCGGCGCAAACCTTGCACAAAGATGCAGCTGATTCTGATTCCATTGTCTGGATTTGAGGGTTTTCGAGTGACTGGGACGAATCAAGGGCATCAAGAGTTAGTTGCCACCCACAAACCGCCTCAGCAAAACCTGAAGAACCAGCACTGTTGCTGCTGCATCCAGCAGCAGCCACATTTTCATTAACCCAAGGGCAATAACAGTTATGATACTTTATTGGATCAAACTCCATAACTTCATCATTGCTGTCTCCATTCAGAGGCCCTGCAAATGAACCACCACATCCTTATACTATAATATTGCACTCTTCTTAAATGATAAAGTTTTAGATCAGTAGGTTTTTCTAAACTATAGAAAGTATTTTACGGACCTTGGCCATTGGCAGTGTAACTTGATCCGGGGAGCGCAAAGCCATCGTTGAGTGGAGACTCCCAAGTCTGGGTCACTTCTTCTTTAGATGCTTCGTAACCAGAACACACAATCGCATTGCAAGACAAAGATGGATGAACACTGTCTTCGTTCATCAATACATTTACGTTACTCATTTTTTCACCGCTTTCAACAGATTCCGCCTTCAATGAATCAACAATTTTTGAGCCACTGTCCGCCCTTACAATGGACTGAGAAATCCTATCTTGACTATCCCCCGGCCTACCTTCTCGATCCATTTCATCAGGAACAAAATCATCAGTAAGGCCTTGGTCTGGTGCAAATTCACCACTCTGTCCCAGATTCTCTATGACTTCTGCAACTGGTTCCATGTCTCCAACAACGCTATCTCCCCTATGGACCGAAACGTCAGCTCCATGGATTTCTGCCTCGTGACTTGCACCCATTCCAACACTACCCCCACTGACACCTAAGCTTGGTCCATCTCTTCCCTGGGCTGTGACAGTCTCTGTGTTCAGTACTTCCTCACCGTCATTTATGCTGCTAACGCCTGGTTCAGCATTAAACTGAACAGGAGCTGGTTGGAAGCATGCACTTTGCTGAGCTTGATTGCTAAAATTCAGTTCCGAAGGCTCGTTGAAATCTGCACTTTGAGCTGTTGCCACAGAGGGATAATTGATGTCATCAAATTCCCCTGGATGGTTTTCCACACTTTCCATAGAATCATCATTGGCACTATGGCAGATTGTATCCATTGCAATGACAGAGGATGCACGTGCGGAGTCTCTAGCACCTGGGAAAGCCATTGCTTGTTCATTTCCTTCACTAAAGGGGTCACTTCTATTTACTTCCCTCTCGTTTTCAGCATCCAGTGAGTGACTTGGGCCTCCTACTGATAATTCTCGTCCATACAAGGGCGGATAAGCTTCATGCACATCCGAGCCTCGGGTACGCTTTGAAGGCCCAGCAGAGTCATCATTAATCTCATCACCATCACGGTCAACAACAGTCCCTTCAAGACTGTCTGCATGTTGTATCCGTAGATAAGGCCTATCAACCGTGCTTCCACCATCATCCACACTCCGTTTACGAGTGCTAGGCCCTCGTGATTCATATGAAGCAGCACGATCACCAATCTCACTTCCTGAAGGCTGCCTCCAGAACACTTCCTTTCCTCTGTCATTAAAATGGTAATTATCACGTGTCACAGACATGTTCAGCTGCGCAGAAGATGATGCACCAGCTGCATTTTGATATAAGCTTAGACCTACATTTGACACCATTCTTCTCTTGACTGATGTTTCAGCCTCATCAACATCCTCATTTTGCTGCTGTTCCATGCCTTCATTAGCACACCATCCATTGATTCCACTTGTTGCACTAGTGCCACGTGTAACTGCCATTTTCTTGCTTGTTTCAGGAAGACTAGCATTTATAGGCGCAAACGGAACCGACCGAGAAGTGGTCATGAAATCCCAAATTCTAACAGTAACACCACATAAACTACAATCCAGTAAAGGTAATCTGGATTCTGATTTATATTCTGGACCCAACACTTCATAATTTCCAGAGGCTTTTCGGGATGAAGCTGAGAATTGTTTCCTACTTGAACTAGGATCTTGAAAACGACTTTGATTTCTAGCTGAGCCAGAAGGACACCCATTTCTAGCTGATTGGGCAGAATGTTCTTCACAATCTTGGATATTTGGAAGCCATCTAGGCTCCCATCCACATAGGCTTATCAGCTTTTGAGCCTACAAAACCAAACTCAATATAAGAAACAGTAGCAGTTTATGTCTAGAAAGCATGAATCTTCACATATGTAACACCACATATCACCAAGTTCTTACCCGAGAGTAATTACTAAGAGCCTCTTCTTTGGACGGTTCTGTAGCTGAAATATTATCCATTCTGAAACTGAGATCCCCAGCATAGACTTGGGGATGTGCCAAAAGGCAGTCAATTTGCAGTCTTCTCGAAGCACACATCTGGTCAATTGCAGCTTGAGAAACAACTGGTAGAGAATAGAATTGTAGGAGCCCATCACAACGATCCTTGTAACCTCCAATCAAGGCTGATGAAGGAGTTGGAGGAAACTGAACCAAGCTTTCTGGACAACTATTTCCTACCCAAGGACAAGAGCTCTCATGTGCGTTATCAAGCAGTTTGGAGAATTCTTCTTGATTGCTATCAGCTGTTATTAGAGATCCATTAAGTATACCAAACATTAGCAGCAATAACAAAGCTGAAGCATGCTTAATGATCTATTTAATAAGATAGAAAAAATGACAGCACAAAAACAAAAGACAGAGACTACAACCGAACGAAAATCTCTTTTTAATCGTAGAAGTTGGTTATTGACCACAAATCTTGGCTCCAAAAAATGCTCACAGAAAGACTGAGAAATTATGCCTTTTTCGTAACACTTATATTCTCTCTCTCTCCCCACCCTCCCCCTTTTACCCCCTCACTCCTCTTCCGATGCCAAGAGTTGGAAAGAAAAAAAAAAAGATAAATCTAGTTACAGTTACAAGAACTGACCTTTGGGCTGATTCGTCGAATATTGTGATGGAGAGTAATGCAGAGTGGACCGACAGTACTCGCATTGAATTTTGTCCAGATCAATACTAACCCAGCCTTTCTGAGCACAAGCCAAAGAACTAGCTGTCTGTAAAAAAGAAATACCATGGCAGGACACACCATTAATCAACGACATTTCTTTTAACCAGTTCAATCTTGCAACTGATACCACGGTATATAGAGAGAACCACTGTATAATAGATAAAGAAGAACAAGAAATATCTGTGCAAATGAAGCAACCTAACTATATTTCCCCATTTTTTCATTCCGTGTCATAATTTATCCTTGCATCCTTTCCATTAGTTACCAGGATTGACTTCTCAGCATAAAGGTCCATAAAACAAATGTTGGAACAACTATAACAAATTTCTTTCAGCAGTCAGAAAAGAATCTACAGTAGGCTACTTGCTTATCAGCATTCAGACTAAAGAAAAATTAAATCACAAAATTAAGTAGAAGAGAACTTAAATTTTGGCAGGATATGCACCTACTGATTTGCCCCATTTAAAAAAAAAAAAACTAGTTAGCTGAATATAGACAAATGCATGTGCATGTACAAGTCCATATAATGAGAAAACTAGACTCATACTTTGGGCTTCCCAAGCCAATTTGAAGGCTTGAAAGTGGCAAGACGTCTAAGTAAATCTCCTCTATCCCAAGTTCTACACGAACGCCCTATTAATGCCAGCCCGTGACCTGACCAGTCCACACTGCCCGTGTTCACTAGAACAGCAGGAGATGATGCCCCTGCAGAGCTGTTAATATGCTTCAATTGGAATCAATCATCGAAAGCAAATCTTACAAAATTATTAAACGTATTTGCTAAGAAAATTATAAGAGATGCCAAATAGTCGTGAAGATCAAATCTCAAAACAAGGGAACCATAAATAAGTCTCGTCACAACACTAATTCAACACCAAATTAAATCATAATCACCCATAATTTCCCATTTCTTAGAATCGATCTGCAAGTTACGTGGGACCTTACCTGGCAGCAGCAGTTTGAGGAGGAGAAGGAGATCTAGCACGTCGTTGAAACCCATCAATGGGAGTAGCAGAGGCGGAAGCTGAAGCAGAAGCTACACTATTTCGATTACTCCTAGGGTTTACGTTCTGCGAACTCACATCCTCTTCTTTCATTCTCGCTGCGTCAAAGACACACACACTCTCTCTTTCTATCGGGGAAGAGAGTGGGCATAACCTTTTACATAAACGATAAGAAATAATCTTTTAATCTCACACTCATACATTTTTACATAAGCAATAAGAAATAGCCTGTAATCTTACAAATCCAGCAAACCCCCAAAACTGAATAAAGCATCTCACTGAATAACCCATGGTCTGCTAATTAGCAAAGTAGTTGGAGACGAATCCGGAAAATCCCAAATTTTAGATATGAACCAAATACTTCTCATAGTAATTTAAGTACAATACTCGCGATCCAAATACGTAATCTCAAATCCGTACGGACCCTCTACGAAAGAGCTCACAAAATTACACCTAAAAACTTCAAAACAAGACGAATCTAACAAGAAAATCTGAGGCTAGTGAATTCCCCCACTGTTCTCAAATCTAAGACTTCAGTACCCAAAAACCCTTAGCGAGTGACAACGATTAAAAACACAGAGTCCGAATAGAAAGGAAAGAGTCGAGCTTTACAATAATTTGAGGCATACCTTATTCAGCGAGAAGAATGCAAAAGAGTTTACAAAAAAAAAAAAAAACCCTAATTTCACACTGATCTTTTAGCCTCTCGTCTTGAGCTCGACAAAAAGATGCTTTGATTCCTCGAATGGGTAAGAAGACCCAAACAATCTGGCTCTTTTTCTCTCTCTCTCCTCGTCCCGTGCTTTTTTTTCTATAAATAGTTAAACCGTCATAAAAACTAACCGGCACATAGAACCGAACCAGAATCAATGAATTGTTTCCTAATTCCTACCACATTTTAGGGTGGAAAGAAAAACTTACAATTATGAACTGAAATTATTTCTCATTATTAGCAAAAGAATACAAAATGTGTAGTTAATGTAATACAAATATCGTGCAGATAAACCAGACCATTATAATCAATAGAAATGGGAAACCGGTTTACTTAACCAGACCATTAGTATGCTAAAAGTCTGGTACTCGTGAAGTCTCTCAAAAAATCTGCATGTCCTTACTCTTTACATGTATTTTACCAACATCACCTATCTATCAAAGTTTCCTAATCTGCCTCACTGACAATCACGAGAACTTGCTCTGAGATTCGGTGGCCAAGCAAGTGTTCCTCAACACTGAAACTCTGGTTGACCCAAGAGTACCCATTCCACAGACATTAGGCATATATGATCATCAGGTTGTAAAGCTGGCGATTATTAGACTTACAAACGTGAAAGCAACATACAGTCCAACAAGACAGATCCCCCAGAATTTTGGAACTCGGAATCTTGACCAAGTTATAACCAACAGAGATCCCATTAGACTAAGCAACAAGAAGACGAAAGCAATCACAATACCTACATGGAATCCAAGTTTGTAAGCTTCTGGATACACATTAGCTGTTTGTATCACCAAGGCTGAACCAAGTCCAACAAGCATATTAAACATTGGACCGGCAAAGCAACCAGCCATAGCCATTGCTGGTCTACCTGCCTTTGCAACTGCAACATCAGCAACAAGGTCACCAACCGAGTTTCCCCAAGCAAGGACAGTTAAGCCAAGGAGCGCTGGAGGTAATTTAAGGATGGTTCCGAGTGCAGCCAAGCAGTTTAGAAGCTCACCAGCAATTGTTGATATCCAGAAAACACTCATTATGAAAGCTACAATGATCACCTGCAGTTGCTCGGTTTTCGGTGGTTGTTTTTCGAGTGTGAAATGAAGGAATGCTAGGGAGGACGTCATGAAGAGGACAACAAGCCAAAGTGGGAGATGAGTGTTCGGAAAGATGAATGAGATTGGGTGGTTTAGTTGTACAAAGGAGTTGCAAGTGTACAGAAGGGTAAGAGGACAGAAAACAATATTCGCAGAACGGTAAAACCTAGACCATTCAGAAGGAGAAGGTTTTGGGATGGTCAGGTTCAAAAGAACTGATACAGGAGTTTCCCATATCATCGAGATCTGCAATCACAGCAACCAAAATCAAACAACCCGATCAGTCATACATCAAATTTAAAATGGAAATGCTCAAACTTTCTTTCAAACTTATCAACATAGGTATATACAAATGCAATCTAACAGAGAAGGCAAGATACATTAACCTTTATAGGATCCAAACCGGCTAACTCCTATAATCGAATTCACAAAAGAAATACACATCATAAACCAACAATTCTCGACCTATTCGGGTATTCCCAATCACCAGCCTTACACATATATTCAGAACACACCAAACTCAATCCCCCTAAGCTACCTACAATACTCATTTACTAGACTAACAATAAGACTTATCATAACTTTACGAGTAACTAAAACAAAAACAGGGAGCCAATAATGTTCCTTTGCAAATTTAACAAACCGATAGTAACTACAACACGTATGAACGCATAAGCTACCATACAATTCCAACAGTATGATCAACAAATGAACATCAGAGGTAAGTAAGTGAAGAAGACTTTACCGTTCCATAAAGCCGGAAAAATCCAGAAAAGCGAAGTTTTTTCTCTGCTTTATAACTGTTAAGAGGACCTGTAGCAATCTCACAATCCTGTACTCTCATTAAATCCTTCTCTTCTTCACTGATAAGTTTCCCTTTTTCAACATCGTTACCAGAATCCATCCAGAAGACGAAACCAACAAAGAAAACATAAAAACCAACGAACCCAATTGCTTGCCAAACGAATATCTCGCCACTCAAATAGACATAGAACAAGAACGACGCAGCAATCAAGTAGAAAAGCACATCCCTAACAAAAGACGCAGCATCAACCGGAAACGGCGCTGCGTAGATGGCGACAAATCCAACGACAAAAGCCGAGACAAAAGTTCCGGCAGATAAGATCGCACCGAATCCAGTTCGGTATTGTCCACCACGAAAGGCAGCGACGGAGGCAAACACGTCCGGTGCGCCGTTACCTAGGGCTAAGAGAGTCACAGCAGCCATACTAGGAGAGAGATTGAGACGATCAGCGAGTTTGGTAGTGACGGTGGAGAAATGAGTCTGTGCGGTTTTAATGAGTATGTAGAAGTGTAGAAGAATGAGAAGAGACAAAACAGGGATCGAAAGGTAAAGGTTTTCGTTGAAAATACAGAAATGGAGGGAGAAATAGTTGATGACGCCATTATCATGGGATCTAGAGGAGAAACAAGAGGATTGGGGATTAACGCTTGAGCTGTTCGCAGTGGAATAGTCAAGAAGAGAACGATTTGGAGTTACAGGTAAACTGGGAATGAAGGTAGGTGGAGTGAGGAAGAAGAAGAGAAGAATGGAGATTAGGGTTAACCACAAAAGTGAGTTTCCAATGGTAGAAGAAGAAATCAATTCCATGCCATTCAATCAAAGAGCATCCAAACCCAAGCTTCAAAATCTGGGATTTTTGATGCTGTGTTCAGTATAGCAATGATTTCGGCGAGTATCTGATTCCGTTTCTCTGTGATCTGATTGTTCCGTGTAAACATAAACAAAAACAAAAAGTTTCCTTTTTTCCAAGTGAATATGTCATAAAGTAATGATTTTCATAAAATTGATATCTTTACCATAACATTTTCATACTATTTTTTGGTTCATCATTGTATTGATCCAAACAATTCTCGGATCACATTTATGCCTAAATTAGGCAATGATCTATTGATTCGGGAAAAGTTATTGTTGGAAGTTATCTTCATTTCTATAATTTGAGATCTAATTGTTCAAGAATTTAGCTGTCGGTGCTAATAAGTTGTATCGTTAGTTAACTTAACACTCATTGCTTTATTCTCAACACGATAAACTGACTGAATACGTTTATTGCATTACAGCTAAAACTGCTTCGTTAGTTACAAAAACAAAAAGACAAATGGGGCGTTCCGAGAATTGAACTCGGGACCTCTCGCACCCTAAGCGAGAATCATACCACTAGACCAAACGCCCAAGTTGATAGTATTTGTTTCGTGTGTTTCTTTTTTGACCATCTCCACACAGCAACCTCTTTTTCCATTGAATTATGTATTACACCCAAGATTTGTTTTTAAGAATCAACCATGTAGTGAAGTTTTTCTCTGTATAATAGTTAAATATCGCATATAATAGTATAGAAGCTCCATGATCCAATCAAAAGGAAACTAGTATGTGTAATCAAGTTTGGTCTTGAAGAACCCGAACCAATACAATACTGATTAAGCTTCAAGGTTTCAACCATCACCAACCAACAAAATGAGATATAAATTACGTCTTCATAAACACAAACCAATAGCAATATACAACTATATATTTGTCATTCTTCATCATCATCAGTATCTTCTAATGAATCAAAATACTCTTTGAAAAGCAATGAACAAGTATCGTTTGGCTTTTCACGACAACCATCAACACGACTCTTTTGATCATCAATCATTGCTTCAGACATCCCCCAAGCCAACATCTCTTCTTCAGTGTGATGTATCGCAAAAGTATACTCTCCGCTTGCACTTAACTCCATCACTCTAAATTCACAGTTCCCAAAATTGTTCAACCGCTCAAACTCTTCCACCGTCCACTTGAACCATTTTGTTAAAAACACTCGAGAAGTCAGTCCATGAGATACAATCACTAGGTTTAGTTCACACGATGGATCATCCACCTTATGCCTATTCATGTCCACATCTCTCCATAAAGACTCTAAGAAACCTTCAAAGTAAGGTAAATACAAAGATAAATCCATGTTATAACATCCATATATAAAATTTCGTAATAATAAACATAAAACTTTGAAATTAATTTGAAAACTTATAAATAATGATTAATAACCAAATTTCTTCAAACACCAAATGTAAACTACTTATGACTCGAAATCACGTAAAAAATCTACACCACTATACAACTATTACTTTTACTTTTTGAGAATTTAAACCTATCACTAAAATCACCTATTAACAATTACTACAAAATTCAAAATTTAAACCGTTGACCAAAAGCTTCCCTTAAACTTGGAAGACTTTACCCCAAAAAAACAACAAATTGACAAGTGGAAAACCAAACAAATTACGTCTTCTTTTCTGAAGTCAAAAAGTCATATAAGTGGACCCGACCAAAAACTCTTTTTCGAGTTCATTGATTACGGTCTAGATTGGTAACTAAAAAGTCCAATGTAGCAACAATAATCAAAAAAATTAAGTTAGACAAAACTTACTTGAAACACGATCATAGACATCTGCAGCAGATTCACCTTCAGGAAAACGATAGAAAAATCTACCAAATCGTTCTCTTGTCTCTTTCACAACTCTCATCCTCTCTTCAACTTGAAAATTACCAAAATCCTGTTCTCTAATCCTACACTCTTCCCTAACTCCAATCACACGCTTCTTCGAAAACCCTTTTCCTACTTCCCTCAAAGTCGTCCTCGTTCTCTCATACGGCGACACGTAAAAGTACACGCGCCACTTCTCTCCACACGCTCCACCGCTATGTGTAGATATGAGAGCTCTCATTTTCTTCCCAGCCTCACGCGCCTGAGCTTTGCCTTCTTCAGTTAAAGGGATCTTGTGATCTGGTGTAGTCGTGTAAGCTCCTGCATCAATGTTTCCTGCTGATTCACCATGTCTCATTAGTATGATTCGTTTTGGAAGCATCTTCTTCTCGTTCACCATTTTTGTCTTGGTCTATCTTTTGTCGTTTGGATTAGGATTTGATTTGTAGTAAAGAGACTGATCATGGTTGCTTTTTATGTCTTGTCATAATTGAGAAGCCTACCAAATGTGACCACGATCTCAACTAGCCGACTACTTTTGTGTTTATCGTCCCACTCGGTTTCCCATTAAGCTAATATTGTACCCATTTCTTATTTGATTGGTGATTAGTATATGTGCAACTTGGTCAAATTGAAAAACGAAATGAAATTTATATTGTAACAACAAGTATTTGATAGCGGTTGAAGTGAGACGGTATGTGATTAATTTTCTTAACATTGGTAATATATACATCCGGAGTCACGTTGAAGACTCCTTCTCACTGATTTTTATATGATCAATCAAATCTAGTGAATTCAAGTCTCATTGTCATTTTATAATCTCTAATATCTCTTATATAATAAAAGCATAGCATTAACTTAAATACCGTG
This sequence comes from Lepidium aucheri, assembly GCA_900406435.1. Lineage (NCBI taxonomy): Eukaryota > Viridiplantae > Streptophyta > Magnoliopsida > Brassicales > Brassicaceae > Lepidium > Lepidium aucheri. The sequence goes on along the minus strand of OVBA01002497.1, from coordinate 2,195 downwards.
TTAGGTTGTATTGTTACTAGAAAATATTATCACATAATATTTGTCACACAATTATATTCTGATAAGATTCTATAACTAATTAATTATTTATTATTATCTAGATTAAATATTATTAATTAATTTCTATTATAATAAAACCATAACAATAAGATTTTCCGTATCTTTGTAGTAATATAATAGAGATTTCAAATCTATTGATTGATTTGTTTTGATTGGTTGATTTGTTGTAACTAACTAATTTCTCTCTTTGTTTAGATAAAAAATTTTTTACCTAATAATCTGTTTTAAATTCAGTTACTACACTTTTGATAAGAACATATAATAGCTTCGATTGTTTTGATTGGTTCAATAGTTTAAACGTGATCATCCATAATATTAATTAAAAAAAACATCCATATATATATATAGCTTTATATAAAACGGCCATATATATATATATATATATTATAAAATATTATATGTAATGTTTATAGAATAATATAGTAGAGACATATAATATCATTAACCGTAATGTTTATATACACACGTATATAAACATATATATATTATAATCATAAATTATTTTATTTAATCTTAACTAATTCATCATATAAGAGATATTACTAATCAATATTTATTTAAATGAATTTTTTCCTAATCTCTTATATAATAAAAACGTAGCATTAACTTAAATACGCTGTTATATTGTCT
>OVBA01002496.1:0-33996 GCA_900406435.1 Lepidium aucheri | reverse complement strand
CTTTATAAGAGAGCTTAAAAAATTTATAACGTGTTTATAAAAAATTTATAACATGTTTATTAAAATTTATAAGGCTTCATAAGAGAGCTTATAAAATTTATAAGGTGTATATAAAAAATTTATAAGGCGTTTATAAAAATTTTATAAAGATTTATAAGCGCACTTATAAAAAAAGTTTGGCGGGAAAATTTTTCTTTGGTGAGAAAATTTTTTCTTCGTAATTTTTTTTTGAAATTTCATAAAAAAAAATTTTGAGGAGAACTTTTTTCGCAGGAAAATTAATTTTTGATGGGAATTTTTTTTTTGGCGGAAATTTTTTTTAACAATTATATTGAGAGTATTTTAGTTATTTTTATATTAATGAGGGGCATTTTTGAAAAGATAAATGTCAAAGGATATTTTTAAAAAAGGGTACACTAAAAAGGGCGTTTTTCAAAAAATTTCTAATTTTTATCCTAAAGTTTATAACACAGTCAAAATGAAAATGTCTCCTGCTTTAATATATAAGACTTGTAGATATAAACATATTTATATATATGTTTCAAATAACAAAAACATATATATATATATATATATCATATATATTAAAGGGGGAGAAACTTTTATTTTGACCGTGTTATAAATTATAGGATAAATTTAACATAAGATTTATAATAAATCTTAAAAATAGGTCTAATGCGAGTTTGGTTATAATTATTATATAAAAATTAAAAATTAAAAAAAATTAATTATAAAAACTCTATAAAGATTAAAATTAAATTAAAATATATTGGGTATAAATTTGATTTTTAATTCAGTTTTGCTTCAGATTTGGGTTCAATTTTCCGAATACATAGATTTAGCACTCATTATAGTATTTTGTCGTGTTTGGTTCTTCTAGTTTGGTTTTTGGCTTTTTTGTTATAACACTTATTCGGTTATTTTTATTTTTTGGATCGGGTTTGGTTTGGCATAGATCGAGTTTGAGTTTGAGTATTTTAATATGAAAACCCAACATAAATAAAGATTTAATTAAAACATCTCTAGAGTTTGGTTCTTGATTTGATTCCAATTCAGTTTCTTAAATATATAGGTTTAGGACCTATTGGAATATTTGTCGGATTTGGTTCAGATTCGATTCTTCTAATTCGGGTTGATTCTGGTTTGGGTTTCGGGCCACTGGAACAACATTTCAAAAATAATGTTCAAAATATGAATATGTATCTAAGAAAAAATAATCAAATCTCACGGTATAGCATGAGTATAATCCTTTTCTTATATATCAAAGTGGAAGATACTTTCATTTTGACTGTCTTATAAACTATAGGATAAAATTAACATAAGGTTCATAATAATTCTTAAAAGTAGGATTAAGGTAGGTTTTGTTACAGATTTTTATACAAAAAATCAAAACTAAGAAAAATTTAATCGAAAAAACTCTAAGAAAACTAAAATTTAACTACAATATATCGGTTATTGGTTCGATTCTGATATGGGTTTGGATTCGATTTTATGGATAGTAGATTTATGATATATTCTTGTATTTTGGCGGGTTCTATTTATCCGGTATTTTGGTTATTTTAGTTTAAGACTTATTCAAATATTTACTTTTTCGGATAGTTTGGTTTGGTATAAATCGAGTTCGGATTGAGTATTTTTTATATAAAAATTCAAAATTAAAAAATAATTTAATAGAAAAGCTCAGAAAACAAAAATTTGGTTTTTGATTGTTTCAAGTTCTAGTTCAAGTCTGATTTTTTTGTACATAAATTTATGGCCTATTTGAATAATTCTTTCAGGTTCTGTTCTTTTAACTCTCATCAATTTCGGTTGGGGTTTTAGATCTCTAAAATGACATTTCGAAAATCAAAAATATCAACACGGATCTAACAACTTAAATGAACATAGTTTAGAAAAATAATCAAAATAATCTAATCCCGTGTTATAATACGGGTATATTCCTACCATATAATTATTTGAACAAACAAAATATAGAATCAGATGAACAAACAAGATATTTTTAGGTTTGCAATAAAAAAATAACAATAAAACTCGATCATTTCATATGTTTGAGAAAAAGCAACGGAAAAGAGAAAGACGCGGAGATGAAAGTTATTGACTTTGGATATAGCATTAGCAGTTGCGGTTCTGTTGATATTTGACCGCTTCCTACGTGGCCTCTTCTCTTTCTATTTCAGGTAACCTTTTAATTAATTAATGGACTACGTGGCCTCAACAAATTAGTTTTTAAGTGTCTCTTGTTTGACAGATAAGGAAATCTCTCTTAAATATTCATAAACCCCAATCCTACGTTTTATTTTACTTTCCATTTAATTATTCATACTATATTAAAAAATCTGTATTTAGATTCCACATGGTGCAATAGCGATAATTAAATAGATCTTGTGTTATAGTATTGAATACTTGGATAACTCTTGGTTGGTAAGTCTTTCAAGAGTTTGGAAAACAAGACTTCACAACTGAACAAATGTTTGTTGACCTTAAAAAGAAGGATAGCCTTTAACAGTGTTTGGTCGAATTCAAAACTTGAATGGATGTATCATCTTTTATTGTCCTCTCTTTACCTCACATTTTATCAATTTACGTACAAAGTAATGAGGATATTTCATATGAAAAGAAGGATAGCTCCTTTTTGTATGTCCACATCTTTTGTGGATAAGTACCATGACTGAGTTATTATAATGATGTTTATAGTTTTACATGCTATTTAAGAAACAAATTAAAATCTTCCATATACTGTATTTCTTTTCTTTATTCGACTACTAATATTAATAAAAAACGGCTGAAATAAACTTTTATTTATCCATATACCGTAAAAGAACGAAAACAAATAAAAGTGAGAAATTTTTTTTTTCAACTTTACTATAATGGATCAACAAGATCCAATCCAATAGTCAAAGTCCATATCTTAAAAAAAGAAATTTCCCTCTACTTACATCGGGAAAGAATCGAACCCTGATATCTGAGGATTTGTAAATTGACCACTATAACTAGACAACCAATCCTCGACTGTTGGAGGTAGACTTTGCTCCTAAAGCCCATCATCATATTTTAATTTGAGTATTAAAAAAGTGAGTATATTTTTGGTCCAATAAGGTAAAGTCCACTTATTTCAAAGAATATTTTAGAATCATGTAGAAAAATCCTTAAAACTCGGGGATAAGATCCTAAGTTGATAAGGATAAACTCAAAATCTTATCAAGAAGGAAGAGGAGTTTAAAGCTATAAATAGAGGTTCATTTTAAGGGAAAAGATCATTTTTGGCACTCGAGAAAGCTGGAACTATAGCGGAGAAGACAACGGAGCAATGCAAATTTATAGCCTAGATGACTTCTAAGATTACTTTGAGCATTCAGTGTTGTATTTGTCTTACAAACATATTCAATAAACAAAGAATTTGATCCACGAAATATATAAATCCTTATTGTGCTAACTCCGGTTAGAAGAACTGGCACCGTCTGTGGGGACAAAAATTCTTTTACACGCACAAAAATGTTTGAGATAGAAAGCAGAGGAAATCCGGTTAAACAGACAGACGAAAATCAGAACCAAGAAAGAATGACACAGGACAATACATCGAATTTGAGAGACGGAATCCCGTCACTGGAGCAGAGACAGGAAATAAATATCCTAGAAACTGGAGGTGCTCTGCTAGCAACAAGTTCGGCTCCGCAAATAACGGGTTCGGCTCCACTGAAGACGAGTTTGGGTCCACTAACAACAGGTTAGTGGAAAATAACATACCTTTGTCAGCTGAGATGAATCACTAAACGGCACCGCTCTCCCAGTATGACACCTTAGAAGCATTTACGGCTCTGCTAAAAGAGATGGAGCAGAAAATGAACGAGTGTTTTGATGTCCTAAACGCAAATTATGCAAAATGCCAAAGAAAGACGGCGGGCGAACCAGCAGAACAACGCTATAACCAGATGAGTTTTGTTCCCAGAGTCGCTTGAGAGGAACGACCTACCAAGAACAACATCTCACAACAAAAGAAGTCACTTTAGGCAAAAATTTGTCGAATGTGAAGCATATGGAAGAAGACTGGAGTACGTGATGAGCCGCTGATAGATGAAATGGTGGAAGCGGCTTGACCAAAGATAAATTCAATGGTTTATTGAGCAACCAGCTCTGCACCCGTAATTGACCGGATCCTGATGCGCACTCAAAACACTCACTTCTCAGAGCGAATAACCATAGTCAAAGGCCGCCATGAAAAAAAACTGAAACTCCCGACATATGTAGGAAAGATGGATCTGGGTCATTTCCTAACATAGTTGAACATCATCCTCAGACGGGCCAGATTTTCGCCGGAGGAGAGAAATGCGTGAAATTATCAATTGTTCGTAGAAAGCTTATTTAGCGACACTTTAAGGTTGTTTTCAAAATTGTAGCCATATTTGATATATAGCTACCAACATCTTACCCACAACTTCTTAAAGCATTATTCAATGCTCATGCAAAATAATGCATCAATTTTGGATCTATATGAAACAATACAAGGTCCAAAAGAGTAATTCGCGCCCACGTTGGGCGATTCCGAGAAGTAGCCTCTTGGGTCAATGTATCATACGATATAGCTATATATATGCTCTGAAAGAGGGGTTGCTGTATAATTCAAACTTTTGGAAAAGCATAATTCTTCACCACCCAAACTCGCTAGAAGATACCTTGAGTCACGTAATGAGCTATGTCGAGTTGGAAGAAGACAAAGCGACCTACGCAAAGAAACTCACCCTTCATAAAGCGCCAACCTCAAAAATGAAAAAAAAAAAGAGGAAAATTACAAACCAAGGTAGCATCAAGATAAGAAATATCAGAGAGAAGAAAATAGGAGAAGAGCAGCCAATTTTAATATCAACACTTGCAAAACAACACCGCCTCCTTGAAGGACTGTGAAACAACATTACTAGGAAGAGGGGAGGACCGAGAATAGCTATTGCACTTATCATAAAAGGCCCATGCATCTGATGTCGCAATGCCAAGTCCTACAGAGAATGCTAGTCGCAAAATATCAAATGGGAGAAATTTCCAACGACTACTGTGGCCATCACAGATTGGATTGGAATAGATAACAATGAAGTAATATGTGGTGGAGAAGTGATTACGATGAACCAAAAAGAAAAAAAAAGAAGATGTTTGATTCGATGAAAAACGCTCCTTAGATGAATCTAAAAGGAAATAACAAGAAAAATTAAAGGGAAGCCAAAACTAAAACCTGTAAAAATGATCATGGGAGGCGAGCTTTCATGGTGCGATTCAATTCGATCAATCAAGAAACAAGAAAGAAAGGCGAAAATCACTTCTAAATGTTCTCTTGAGCCAAAATAGAAAGAACAAACAAATGAGTTAATTGTGCCAGTATCTTTTTCAGAAGAAGATACAGAAATTTTAGACAGAACGCATGAAGATCACTTAGTAATCGATCTACAGATTGCCAACAGTGTAGTTTCACGCATATTGGTCGATACGGGAAGTTCGGTCGATCTCATTTTCAAGGATACTCTAAAGTGAATGGGGGTTGAAGAATCTAAAACCAAGCTATCAGTGAAATTGTTAATAGGATTCAACGGGGAAGGGACAACCACCTTAGGGACGATGAAATTACCTGTTTACGTTGCAAGGATGACTAAGTGAATAAAAATTTGTTGTACTCGATAAACCTGTAATCTACAACGTTATCCTGGGAACCTCGTGGATCCATACATTGAAAGCGGTCTCTTCAACATATCATCAGTGCAACAAGCTGCCAACACGAAATGGAACACACATAATTAGGGGAAGCCAACGAGCATTACGCTTATGTTACATCACAGAGCAAAACCTCAGGAATTCCAAAGGAGCTTATGTCATTTCAAAAGCAGTCACTCTAGCAGACCTTCCTTGCAAAAAGAATCCAAGGAAATAGTCCTCAGAACAAGTAAGCATTGACCCGTTGCACCCAGAACAGACTGTTGGGCTTGGCGCATATCTTGATAAGAACCTCAAGAAGGAGATAGTTAAATTTTTGAAAGAAAATGTCTTGATGCTCGCATGGTCAACTGCCGATATGCCTAGAATAGACCCAAAATTAACTTTTCACGAGCTCAATGTTAATCCGACCTACAAGCCAATTAAACAGAAAATACGTAAGCTTTGTTCGGAAATAGCAAAAGTGGTAAACAACCCAGTAGAATGCCTAACTGATGCAGAATCAATATGGAGGTAAAATATCATAAATGGCTTGTAAACACTATCGTCATGAAATAGAAAAATGAAAAATAGAGAGTGTGCATAGACTTCACTGATTTGAAAAAAGCATGCTCGAAGGATAACTTTCCTTTAACTCACATTAATCAACTAGTTGTAGCTACTTCTGGCATGAATTGCTCACCTTTTTAATTGCTTTCTCAGGGTACCATCAGACTAACATGCATCTAGCAGATCACAAAAAATCTGCATTCATAACTGATCATGGAACTTATTGTTACAAGATGATGTCATATGGGTTAAAGAACGCAAGAGCAACTTATCAAAGGCTAGTTAATCGTATTTTTGCTCCATTACTTGATGAGACAATAGAAGTATACATCGATGACATGTTGGTAAAGTTAATGAAAAGCAACGAAAATATCACCCACTTACAGGAATGTTTTCAAATTTTGAACAAGTATCAGATGAAACTCAACCTCGCCAAATTCACATTTGTAGTAACATCAGGAGAATTCCTAGGCTATATCATCACCAAGCAAGGAATTGAAGCTAATCCTAAACAAATTAGCGATGTTGGACTTACAATCACCAAGAAACACAAGGGAAGTGCAAGGATTGACATGACTGATAGCTGCTTTGAATCGCTTCACATCAAAATCGACAGAAAAATGCCTTTCTTTCTATCAGGTACTCTGTGGGAATAAGCAATTCGATTGGGACGACAAATGTGAAAATGCTTTCAAACAACTTAAGGAATACCTACCGACGCCACCGGTTTTAGCAAAGCTGGAAGATGGAGAAATAATATACCTTTACGTGTTGGTGTCTGACTCGGCAATAATAGAGTATTGGTTAAAGAAGATCATGGAGAACAAAAACCAATTTTCTATGTAAGCAAGGCATTAGACAGAGTTGAAACAAGATATTCCGCAGCCGTGAAACTAGCATTGGTGATCATCACTTATGCGAGGAAACTTAAGCCATATTTCTAGTCCCATTCGGCCACCGTACTTTCAAACTAGCCGCTTCGCTTAATCCTTCATACTCTGAGCTAGTCGGGCAGAATGACTAAATGAGTGGTAGAACTAAGCAAATATGACATCGAATATAAGGGTCAAACAAGCACAAAATCTTAGGTGTTAGCTGATATCTTGGTTGAACTTCCACCAGATGTTGTCATGACGGAACCCACTATCAGAAAAAAGTGGATGGTGCAAGTTGACAGATCAGCATCACGACATAGATTAGGTATAGGCGTGTGGCTGGAATCACCATATCAGGAGGTTTTAGAATAGTCTTTCCGTCTGTCTTTCCCACTTTGAACAATGAGGCCAAATACAGCCAAATACAGCCAAATACGAAGCAGTGATCGCTAGATTACGATTAGCCAAAGCATTGGGAGTACAACATATCCAAGTATATTGTGACTCCCAGCTCGTTGCTAACCAAGTCAATGGAGAATATGATGCCAAAAACGAACACATGGACGCATACTTAAAATTAGTACAAGGACTGGCAAAGGACTTTTAATCTTTCGCATTGAAGAAGATCCCATGCAACGAAAATTTGTCGGCTAATACCTTAGCAGCATTAGCTTTGACTTCAGACCCAACGCAACAAAGGATCATACCGGCCGACAGCATTGACGCGCCAAGTATACAACTCCCAAAAGGGCATTATGTTATGGTTGACCTCAAAGAAGCAGATAACCCAGGACCCACTCAAAAAATGATGTACCTGGTTGGGGAGAATAAATCAAAGCTTACAGTACAGATAGGAAACTTCCATATGATAGATGGGTAGCCCAACGAATGAAAGTGTGTAGTGCACATTATACTCTGATGAACGAAAACTCTTACGAAAAAGCGCATAAGATGCACTGCTAACATGCCTCATGGAAATGAAACGGAAAGAGAAATGCAAGAGATTCATGAAGGAGCCTGTGGAAATCACTCGGGCCAACAAAATCTAATGCTAAAAATTCAGAGATTTGGATACTTTTGGCCAACTACGATAACAGATTATGAGAAATTTGCTGCAAGTGCGAAATGTGTCAACGTCATTTCCCTTTGATCCACGTGCAAATAGAATTCCTAAAAGTTGATGCCGCCCCTTATCCCTTCATGAGATGGGCAATGAATATTGTTGGACCACTCCAAGCATTTCGTCAAATGCGTTTTCTCCTAGTCATGACGGAATATTTTACCAAATGGGTGGAAGTCGAGTTGCTCCCTAAAAAGGTGAGTATATTATCGGCCCAATAAGATATAGTCCAATAAGTTTAAAAGAATATTCGAGAATCCCGCAGGAAAATTCCTAAAATTATGGGATAAGATCCTAAGTTGATAAGGATAAACTCAAAATCTTATCAAGAAGGAAGAGGAGTTTAAATCTATAAATAGAGGTTTTTTCTAAGGGAAAAGATCATCTTTGGCATTCTAGAAACCTTGAGTTATAGCAGAGACGACTAGAGCTACGGATTTATAGCCTAGGCGTTTGAACAATCTCTGTTGTATTCGTTTTACAAACATATTCAATAAACAAAGAATTTGATCCACGAAAAATATAAGCCTTTATTGTGTTAACTCCGGTTAGAACATCGACAGTATGAGAATTAAACTAGGAAACATGATATGCCTTTACCTATAATTTTTAAAAAATCTTTTAAATTGATATTGAAAATAAATTCTTAATATGATTGGAGAGAGTATGTATTTTAATAATCTATCTTAACTCGATGAAAGTTAAAAAGCAAGTGGCCCAGTTGGTTTGCTCCTTATTTAGCTAAACACATATCTTAACTCGACGAAACCAACTGTAAAAACCTACTTACTCGAATTTGGATTAGCGATTGCACAAGCTATAAGAAACGATCAAAAGAAACAGTTAAGGTAACAAACTCAATGAGGTGAGATAAATGTCTCGTCACCTTAACTTAATAAACGCCTACTGTGTACACGGATTGATGCATTTTTGAGTCCCATAATAGAATTGTGAACAAGACCGTCGACATAACATCATATGAACATAATCTATGAACCTTTGCATCTCCTGCTACACTCTCAGACTTTAGATAGAACATGAAGGATATTTCCAGATTGTTTTCTCACTGGAAAACCATAAAGAATCAGAAGAGGAACTCGGATTTTTATAGGAGGAAGAGACTTGGCTTCCAAGCTCGGGAAATGCGTCTATTAGTAGATCCATTAAAACTAAATCTCATAAGTATTTGAGACTAAATATCTGAGCCATTTAATACATAAAAATCTCGGAGCGAGAATTTCAGAAGCGTTGAAAGCTGAGTTATTGTATTTTGAATTCAAAAAGAATTCTCTTAATGAGCTTAAAAATTTGGCCAAAAAGACGCACATTGTAGGCTGAAGGCCCACCTAAGCCCCGGCCCCGGCATGGCATGGCACGACAACGCGCACATGTGGATGGTTCTCTTATATTTTCCATGCTCTCCAAACTGGTCTACTTGTGTAACACTATATATACATGCAAACATATTTTTTTTAGTAATGTGGCACTCTTGCAACAACTTAATCAACTTAACTTGTAGGTTTCTTAAAGTGCAATCTCATTTTCCATTCAATCATAACCAACATTAAGTCTATTATGCCATTAAGCCTTAATAACAAATCGTTGATCCAACAATCCCCACATGAATAAAAATAACTCTAAACATATAACTAGAAGATTCGATAAACTCTACTCACTAGTTTATCTTATAGATTAGACATACAAACAGATTTTCAAGAATATAGACAAAAATGTGTTGTGTGAGAGTGATGCTATGTTTCAAAAAATATTGTAACCTCGTAAAACCCAATCTCATTTCTCATTCAATGTAACCTTAATGAACAAATCTTTGGTCCAACACCAACAATAGTGAGGAGTACGTGGCAGAGAATGGTGGACAAAAAGCTAAATTTTTTTTGACAATTATGTACACAACTGTTTGATGTCAGAGAAAGGTGGACAAAAAGCTAAAAATCGAGTTGTTCTTTTGTACTAAATAGTGGAGCCTGGCTTCTAGTTTCTTAAGTAATGAAATGCAGCTTTAATGGAAAAAAGAAAAGAAAAACGGAACACAATTGTTTGTGCTTTTTGTGAACTTTTGTCCTAAAACATTAGCTCTCGTCTCTATTCAACATGAACATGGCAGATTTTTCTTGCTCAACCAACCAAAAACCCTCAAACGTCACTACACAGAACGATCTTGCAGTCGAGAAATGTCTGCAATTACAAAACAATATATTGCAACATGAGCTCTACTACTCCATTTGATGCCCATCTCCGTGCCCTTCCTTGTTTTTCAAAATTGGGATTCTGTTAGCTCTTACTCTTCTTTCTTGAGCGCCTGGTCAGTACTTGTAACTCCTGATGTCAATTTCTTCACACTGTCTTTGGCCTCTGCGACAAACAAAGCATCTGGCTTGTGTTTATTCGCAGGTTCTTTCAGGGCCAGACAGATGTAGAAGACAATCACTACATTGACTGATACCACCGCAAGAAATCCACTCAGTAGTGTCAGAGAATGTGGAGACAATGTTGTTGAACCTGTTAATGATTTAAACAGAAAGTGTAAGAGTTGGTAAAATCTCTGAAACACCTTGCAACTCAAACAGTCAAAATTTCTATAACTATTTATGCGAAAGAAACTATCACAGTTTTTTGAGAGAGAGACATTATATGCAAGCAGTAACCAACTAACAGGCCATCAGATATGTATATGGTAAAACTTTATTACATATACTAACTGTCAAAGACTAAAATGCCTTGTAGAGAATCAAGGTTACAACCCTTGGTTAGCCTCTTGTAGCATTAAATCTCACTTTCACCAGCTCCACCTCTTTCCTATGATACCTAAATCTAGGTTCTAACTAAAAATGTTTGCAGTTCTTAGAGATTATTATACAATCACAATTCTCTACTCTGCCATCAGATCCCAACAAACAGCTTTTCTCATGAATCAAATTCCAGTATTAAAAAAGAAAAGAAAAAAAGAGTGTTTGCTGAAGCTAAAGATGCTTTTATAAGTAGAACAACAAGATTTCGTGGTATTCGCTCCCCCTTTAAAGAAACTTTCAAACATCCTTCCTTAGCTACTTTATAGAGCAGTTCTCCGAGTTAAACAATTTGAAGAGATTCAAGTATAAAACCTCCTCAGACAAGCCACAATCCAATCACTCCTAATCAAGAATACTACATCTATGATCAGGAATTAGATAGATCTTCAGATCTTAGTTGCAGTACAGACTTTATAGCAAATGTGAAACAAAACTAGGGGGGATCAGTAATTAGCAACATAATCCGCTCTGGTATTTAAAAACCATATTACTGAAGAATGTAAGCTTGGTCAACTAAAACCTATAGCAATTTGTTGAAAGAAGATACCAGATGAAGCTCATAAATTATAATGAACACCAAATGATACTTACAAATCTGAAATATGAACACCAAATGAAAAATCTAAAGGAAATCTTATCCGCTAACAAATACGGGAACGATTAAGGATACATGAGTCCTTATTTCAACACTCTCCAAACGCAAACCAAATTATTTGTCATAACAAGCAGGAAATCCGAAATAGCTACAGTTCTAATCAAGTGACATGATTTTAGCTTAAGAGCTCTAAGTTCCAAACACGATCAAGCAAAACATAAAGGCAGAATCATAAATACAATTAGGAAACGACACAGATCACCACTTATATCAAGTCAAAGATGGAAATTTCAGCTTTCAATTGGTCCTAATCTAAAGAAGGCTCGTACCGGAAGTTCATCAAAATGGAGATCACAAGTTTAAAGCAACGAAAAGGCAATCGGACTGCATTACTAAACGAACAAGGCCAAAATTTGGATCTTACCGGGAAACAAATCATTGTTGAATCCATATAATATTGCAATGGGAAGAATCCACATGAACATTGATGCTACAAGGAACTTCTGCATAACCCCAGCCATGGTAGCACAAAATCTACATCAAAATTATGAAACCAGGGATCAACGAAGATGAGAGATTGGGAGAAAAGACATAAATCTCTTACTAGGATTTTCAACAAATAACTTTAACACCACAAAGTAAGCGAGGAAAGAGAAGCTTTACATTGAATCTGGCAAGTCAAGGACTCAAGGTTTCAGAGTATTATTGCTTGCAATTTCTGCTAAGTCTGGATTTTTTTCTATTCTCTACAAAAAATTTCCTATGCCAATCAAATCCCAGGGAACCCATTATACCGGTTTATTTCGGTTTGAAATATAATACTCAAAGAATTCTCTCTTAATTTTTCCATTCTTTCTTTTATGCTTGCCCCTACTTTTTTAGTTTACAAACCCCGAGCAAAATTTTCAACATCTCATAGAAACTCTGCCAAGATCGTGGAGCCTTCTCTGCCGAGTACGAAGGAGGATTATCAACTTATGAGGAATCATGAAGAGAACCTTGTGCAGTAAGATCCAAAGTGATAAAGGGTCGGACCCATGATGGAAATCAAAGAGTCAAATATCCTGATAAGCGTTGATCGATAGTAACACTTTGAGCAATTGTTGCAGCTACCTTATTTGCTGAAAAGTGACATTGATACAACGTCTATTGTATGTTGGCCATTAATGCTAGTCTAAAAGAGCATGATATAGTTTGTTTTTATCAATAGCAATTTTCTCTCAAGAAATGTGTAGATTGGCCAAATCTGTCATAATGGTGAGCTAATGATGTTAATTATCCTAAAAGCGAGATCGTATAAGTGGAAAATTATTTTGAGAATGAAATACGGCATCTCTCCTATGGTTTCGTGAGCTTGTGCATTAATCCAAGAGACTTCAAAATTGCAACAAAGGTATCCATTCGGCGGTATTCTCCATGAAGATGAAGGTGTTATGGTTTGATGAATTGTTCTACAATTCGTGGTATGTGGTTTTAATGACAACCAAAACATAACTTCATTACAAGCTTGAGAAACCAGGTGTGGTAAATACTCTACCTTACCACCAAAAGAAATCTTATTACGAGATTTCCAGATGGTCCAAAAATTCTACGTAATATAATGTCAACTGTAAAAAAATACTCTATAATCTTGAAGAAAGTTTAGTAAATAGGTCAGTTTGTAGTAAAGAGATAGTGTAGAGAGATTATCCGGAGGGTGAGGCACATATGCTAAAGCCCAAATTTGATTCGCTATGTCAGAGATGAATAACATATGATTAATAGTCTCAGGATGAGTTTTGCAGATGCAACATATGTCATTCTCGAGGATGCGTCACGCGTAAGGAGAAGAACGTATTGCAAGCGCACCCGACAGTACTAGCCATAGAAACAATTTAATCTTTCTTGGGGGGGTGTTTAATGCTCCAAATTTGTTCTTTCAAAATGTTTGACCGGGAAACATGAGAATCAATGATAGTATCACAAAATGACAACCAATACCACTTTGCACCTTGTATTTCCATAAATAAAGTATGCCCAAATCCAGGAGTCTAGGTCGTAAAATGATAGTCGCAATTCGAGAATGTGCATGCCATTGTTTGGAAAGAAACAATGCATTGAGTTTCTCAATGTTCCATTGATGATGTTCCACTAAATCAGACACCTTTAAACAGATATTATATGTACATTCTTTACTGGGTAGAGGTCACTGTATGTCATCAAAAATCCATTTTCCTGACTACACATATGTTAATAGTTGTAGTAGACCTCTCTCGAGTAATTGTCGACCAAAAAGTATATTTTTTCAAGCATAAGACGGCCTTATGCCCATATTACATTTCAAAATTCTTGAGTTCAAAAAAATCTGGATTTATATAAGCGACTCAATATGGAATTTGGCTGAGAAATAAATTTTCAAGCTTGCTTAACATGCAATGTTTGATTAAATGATTACATGTCACGAAATCCTAAGCCCCCATAGGTTTGTTCTTACAAAGTCGTGACCTTGCCACACATGATATTTTTTTCTCACATGAGTTCCACCAGAAAGCAGACATAGCACTAATAAATTTCCTACATTGAAATATGGATAGTCGAAAACATGACATAACATAGATTGGAAACTGCATGGCCAGTGCTTTGAAAAGTGTTTCCTTACCCCCCCCCCTAACGATAAGGATTTGAGAACCAACTACTAGTGTGATTAATGAGAGACTTTTGAATAAAATCAAAGAGATTCATTTTGGAGCCATGGAAGCAATGTGGCATGCCTAAGTATTTTTCGGAACCTCTTTCAGAAGATATTCCAAAAATATCTTCTTCTTTTTTCTCACGTCAATATATTCATGAGGTTAAATAAAGGTTTTAGTTTATACAACCAACTTGATATAATAACCATGATATAAACAAAAGGAGAAAGTTGAAATTGATTGCTAAAGACCAACAAAACTAAGTTCAAAACACAAAAGGAGAGGACCAAGCAAAATGAAGTTTCAGAAACATTTGACAGACCCAAAAGACACTTAATATCAAAAATATATTAGACTACTTGCGGATTTCATTTATCTTTCGCACTCTCTGGATCCATGCTTGCGAGAGGTATGAAGTTCTGTGGAGTGTCCTGTGTGTCCGAGTTCAAGTTGTTTTGATTGTCCGCTTCTTGAGGAGTCATATCTGGTACCACTGCATCATCATTTTCTGGAGCAGGAATGTTCAGGCCTGAGTCCAATGGGTCTGCTACAACCTCTGCCATGAAAGTATCCTATGGATTGTTAATTACATCCTCAATTGTGACCCTTAGGCTGAATATGTTGCTGTCTTGTTCTCCGAAACCTCCTGTGTTTGATGCTGGTTGCGAGATGAAGGAATCAGGTGGTGTAGAGGCATCACCAGAGGAGCCATCCATGACGTTATTCACTGTCAGGGTGTGATCATGAGAGTTTAGAGTCGGTACAGTGAAGTAGTCCAGAGGACCATTGACATGAGCACAGAAAGTCGTTGAGTGGGTAATCCTTTGGCAGTTAAAGCATAGCCTTCCCACCCACTCATAGTAATATTGAACCTGAAAGTGATCTCCATTCTCACAGTACACCGACCTATGATAGGGCAATCTATCTTCCACATTGAAGTTGATTTTAGCACGGATAAGGAAAGGTCTAGTGACCACAGAGTTGTTCATGTCTATTTCAATAACCTCACCTACCAGACCAGCCAAGTATCTAACTACTGCATCAAAAGCATACTGGATAGGAAGGTACCTGATCTGGATCCACAGCTATACCTTTGAGATAGTCCTTAGGCTTTGGTAATTCACCCATTTCTCTACTGCAACCAGCCAGCCGTTGTAAAGGAGAGGTTGCATTCTGCAGATTGATTCCATGTTTTCCTCACGTTCAAAAAAGAACAGTGCTAGATCCTTGTCAAGCATCCTCCTGTGGATCTTGTTGTGGAGTCCCCAATCCTTTGGAAGATCCTCGATCATGTCTTGGATGCTTTGTTCCACGGGATTGAGGCATCTGACTAGCAGACTCTTCTTGTTCCTTAGTTGGTTTTGGTAGTACATGTCTGTTGATAGGTAAACTGTTGGCTTGTTGCGCCCCAGAGAGAATTGATTTAACGTTTGCCAAAGGTTGTTCTCCAAGAGCACTTTATTTTATCATATGCTTTTGACATATCAGTTTTGAAAACCATGAAGTATGATTGGATATGTGGACTAGTATTCAAGGCATGGAATATTTCATGTGTTAATAAGATGTTATCAATAATTAACCTTCCAGAAACA
The DNA here is from genome assembly GCA_900406435.1 of Lepidium aucheri. NCBI lineage: Eukaryota > Viridiplantae > Streptophyta > Magnoliopsida > Brassicales > Brassicaceae > Lepidium > Lepidium aucheri. The sequence continues at coordinate 18,095 of OVBA01002496.1, read as the reverse complement.
AAAGCACTTTGCATACGAGAAATGATGCCAGGAAGCATATCTTTTGACCTTGAAGCAATGATTTTAGACACAGTTTTGTAAATCATAGGAACAAAGACTAATAAGTCACAAATCTATTGTTAATTAAGACTTTTTTGTTTTAAGTACGAGAGCTAGTTGCGTGAAATTCCTTTCCACCGGAAAATGGCCACTAGAAAAACATGTTTAACCTCTCGACACATATCAGGACCAACGATATGCCAATACATTTTAAAAAATGTGCTAGTCATACCATATGCTCCCTGATGCGCTATCATTTCTGATATCAAACATAGCTTTTTGATATCATCCAAAGAAACAGGAGCAAGAAGACATTAATTTATTGCCACTGAAACACAAGGAACAACACCATCCAAACATTGATTAATCGTAGGAAGAATGGAAGATGAAAATAAAGCCTGAAATAATCAGCCACTATGTTGCCTTTAGATCCTTTTGTAAAATTACTATGACCCATCTTATCCAAAAGAACAGAGATATGATTTTTTAGATGTCTAAATTTAACTGAATTATGGAAAAATTTGGTATTCTTATCAGCCATTATGTTGCCTTAAATTTTTTCCACAATGAAAGGATGGCCTTAACTGAACTCTGTTGTGTTTTATTTTTCCAAGTATAAATGGCTTTCCTACAAAAATAAATTTTGTAGCAGATAGATCGGTAGTGGGGAGGAAGAGAGGGATCCCAAGCAAACTTAATTCGAGATTGAAAATGGGATTGGTATGTCCATCTCGTATCAAAGAAGAATCATCCTCTGTATAGCATATTTTCCAAAGTGAATGAATAGGGGTTTGTGATCAGGGTGTAAATTTTACCTAAAGTTTTTTCCAAGTTAGTGTCTCAGGGTGTAAGGAATAAGATGATTGGAAAACTGAAGGTGGAGCAGACGCAAGAATTTTACTTTTGGGCAATGAAGATGGTCATGCGTAAGACAAAAGGTAAGAAAAACAACATTTTATAACTCTTCCAACATTCAACCTAGATCGTAAATTTGGTGCCATTAGGTAATATAATACATCTACTTTTGCAGACAGGTTTATCGAGATCAAATAGGATTTGATCCTAATGAAAGTATTCAAATGAGAGCGTTTAAGGTTAAAGCCAACCTCTTTGAAAGAAGAACTTATTGCAAAGAGTGTATCTAAGGTAAGGAAATTAACAGAAATTTTAGTATATCAGACACAAACGGAGAAAGGAAATAGGCAAATTCTTAGTCCAACGATCTAAACTATTCTCTAGTCATTGTAGGTCCAAAAGTCAGATTCAAGAACATATTCTAAATCATTTTTCTATTGAAAGATGAACTAAAATGTATTAGGAGACGAGCTATACCTTGCATCTTATTATGTAATTTCTAAATACAAAGCATTTTTAAGATTATTTTAGCCATACTTTGTTGATGGAGATTCAGTAACTGACCTATTAAGCTATGGTTGTTTCGTTCTGAAGATGAATAATGTCCTCCAAAAGGAAGATCAATGATTGGAACTTCATCTTCTAGAACCCTCTTTCCAAACTGATAGTAAAGTGAGCCTTCCATGATCGAAAACATATCGCGAGTGCACAAACACCAAAAAAGCAAGGAAATTCTACAAAAGAGAACACACCAAAAATTAGTTATTGGTGATTAACTAGTCCCAAAGGTTTACTTCCTGCCTCTCAAGAGAGTTCTAGAGAGAAAAAGAGTTTTTTTACGGTCACTTAAATATGATCAAGATCAGTTAAAAATGTCTAGGTTAGATAACAATTTTTGTATTTATTCCTTTTTATCATATTTTTATAAAATAAATTAAATAATCACATCATCAAAATTTATGAAAAAGTTTTTTTTTTCTAAGACTATCAACAATGGTTCAATTCTTCACTACCCTCATTTTTCTATTTTTTCACTCCATTTCATCTTCTCTCTTTTCCACCTAATCATTTAACACTCTTTCAACTTTTATCCCCAACAATAGTTTTATTTAATAAAATTCAACACTCTCCACACTATTTTTATTTTTTACTTTTATTTTCATTTATATATTATATTCATTGAGAAAATTGATAATTAAAACCAAAATAACCCAAATAATCATAAAAGAAATCGAAAATATGTTTAATAAACACAAAAAATTACAATTTTTTTAATTACAATACAATACATATACATTAACACGCCATACTTTGAGAAAACCACAACACACAACTAGAAAACACACAAAATTTAATTGTTACGACAAATTCAACCTCAAAAAAACAATAAAGCTCTTAAAGATCACATACAGATTAAAAAATCTCTTTAGTCATGAGACTATCCGAATCTTGTCCAAATGTGTTTGACAAGATCCGTTTGCAATTTATGATGTACATTTGAATCACGAAACTCAAATCTAGAACGAATATGATTTGTAAATGTAGATAGCACTTATGTTGAGAATAGTAGCGGGGAACTAGACCCACTTGCCTCAAATTGATCATAATTGGTTTAATTTTGAAGATATGTATCTCGTTCATCCTCAACAATCATATTATACAATATGATACATGACTTTGTGATGGTGCCAAATCGGCTATGTCCCACATCTGAGAAGGTTCATGAATGATTTTGAATCGAGCCTGCAACACTCCAAATGCACATTTGATATCTTTACGATATGCCTCTTGATATTGTGCAAATAACATGTCTTGTTCATTTTGAGAAAGTTTAATTGATTTGACAAATATTGGAGAAGAAGGATATATACCGACATCAAGGTAGTATGCCATATTATATGGACGTTGGTTCACAAATAAGTTTACTTTTGGAGTTTTTCCTTGTTCAACATCATCAAACATTAGAGAACGGTCTAGAACGTTTATGTTGTTCAATGTGCCATGACATCCAAAAAGGCATGCTAGATCCATAATCATAAGATGCAACTGTTTCAAGAATAACAATGGTGGTTCCCTTATCTCCCCGAGTAAATTGACCCTCCCATGCAGTAGGAAAAATTTTCCATTCACAGTGTATGCAATCAATACTTCCAATCATCTCCGGAAAACCTCGCATCTCACTAACGTGTAGAATTCTTTGTTGGTCATCTTGAGTTGGAGCTCACAGATTCACTTGCTTCTACAATTGTATGATTGAACCTACGCACACACTCCAATGTTGTAGTATTGCCTATTTTGATGTATTCATCAACAACATCAGCCGCCACACCATATGCTAACATTTGCATGGTTGTGGTAATTTTGCCAATGGACATATGCCTTCTTTTTTGGCTGCGTCAAATCATTGAGTGAAGTAGTTATCACTGCTTGATAGATCCTCAACGATCCGAAGAAAAACACGCTTTCGCATCCGGAATCACCAACGAAACATTGTGTCATCATATGTAGGTTGGTTGGCCAGGCAAAGCAGTCATCAATCAATCTTTGATTTACAGCTATGTGATCTCTCTTGAAGTATTTTCTCTTGCTACGAGGTGCGTAGTCCTCTTCTATTTTCTACAACGCTTCCTAAACCGGCTGACAATATACTTTTCTTCAGTTTTACACTGTTTCTTGTAATTTCGATATCAAAAGGAAATTTTGATGAATCCATTGATTTTTTTAGTATGATGAGATTTTTGGTATTGTACATCAATGGAAGAATGTGCTCTCATTTATAAGAAAATGAGTGGTTGAAATCATCGGACTCCAAGCAAACATTACATTACACATTAATAGATAAAAATTATATTTTTTCACTGAAAAATATATGTTAAGGATTCTTTTATCCTAAAATTAAAATATTACCGATAAGAATATATTGTTGATTCATATATCATTATGACACATTATTAAATCAGAATTGACAAAACATAGACATTATAATGTTATTTATTTGTACTAAAAACATACATGATTATGATTATTCAAGTAGAAAACAACATGTATGAATTATTAAAGTAGGAAACACATAAACACATTATTAAAGACAATGACAAAAAATAGACATACATTATTAAAGTAGACATGACAAACAACATTATTGAAAATATCAACCCACTTGACAATAATTAATTGCCAAACAGATCATTGCTATTCTCCAGTATCTTTTTTTGGCGGTTATCAAATGCTCTTTTTCACTTACTTCAAAAACATTTTTATCTTCTTATTTTCAGTCTGCTATTACATTCTTTCGTTTGCTTCATCTTATTTCATGACTATTTTGTCCAATCGTTTTAACTCTTTCTCTTGGAGTTGTTTAAATTCATTCCACTCTTCGTTGACCACTTCCAAAGTTGTGTCTTTGTCTTTTTTTTACCCTTCTTTTTAGCTATATCCCTCCCCATTAAACGTGCAATGGAACATATAGAGTTGGAATCACTTGCATCACTCTCACGAGATCTCTTAGATCGACTACTTCCCTATCCAGTATTTCCACCAACCTGACTACCAATAACGTGGTTGATCACGAATAGCATGTCAAATCTTACATTAATAAACTGAAACAAACACTCGTACCACTTGAATATAATTCTTACGCTTTTGCCAAGACATCATTCTCTGACCATCCACTTTGTTGTAGACGTTTAGCATTATCATAAGCTCCATTTATTTGCCAAGGATTTTGTTTATGTAGTTGAAATAATTTTTGCATGAAGATCCATCACGCTAAGGTTCTAATGAACAATGTTCATTACAATATTTAGCAATTTTGCTCCAGTAGGCTTCACTTTTTTGGTTTCTTCCAACAATATTGTTTGTTTCATATTTAATCCATCCACTTAATAGGACCAAATTTTCATCAGTGGTCCATTTGGGGATTTTCTTGCGAGTAGGAGTTGATTCCTCCATAGTTGGAATGCTGTCATTTAGACCACTCATACCACCAAACGTCATTTGTGTTGAAAATTCTGGAAAATCTGTTGTTTGAGATGAATATGGCATCACTAAGCCATAATATAGATATGAATGATAATTCGGAACAGCTGGCGGCATCATGAAATTTGTTGGTGTAAATCTATAATTCAGCATATTTTGAGGGTGTGGCTGATTAGATTATTGATTAGAAATTTGGTAATTATTGGGATTTGGGTACTGGAATAGGATGATTACTAGAATTTTGGGTATTGAAAGGGTTGTTGGTAGCCCTGGACATTCGGTTCTTCGACTCAGTTTTTTTGGTTTTGAAAAATAATAACCAATAAGTACTTATAAAATTTTGGTTCAGTATGATTTTGGTTCCAATACAGATTTCACCGGCAGACTACAATGCAGACTTAACCAGAAGTCTATAATTCTTCACAAGGATATAAACATAATTGGGTTTCTTTTTTTTTTTTTTGGTCATGAGAGACAATATTAATTTTGCATATGATTAAAGTTTAGGTTAGTTTGAGCATTTAAACTGAATTTTTAGATTACTTTTGCAGATCTTTCTTTAATTTTTTAAAACTTAATACACCGTTCAACATATAAAAAATGTATATTGAATATGTTTATATTATATATAAAGATAGATATTGTTCTAATCAGAAATAATAATACGACAGGCTCTAAACAGCCATATATATGGTAAAAAAAATCATATAATTCAAAAATATCTGTTTTAGTGCATTAGTTTTTTTTATATACATATAATCTGTATAATATTAACTTATTAATTTATGAGATATATTCTTATTTTGTGAACATATCTAAGTTCTAAATGAGCACATATTACAAATAAAATAATTATGAAATAAATAAGATAATAATAGTATGTATATATAAATGATTTTTATTTGATTATTTTGATCATGTTTATATTATAGATTTAGATATAGTTTGTAAATAAATATAGTATTATACAAAAAAAGTACATAAAAACAGGTCAGAAATTAGTATTTCACAAATAATATTTATATTTTAGTGTATATATTTTTATGAGCATATATAAGTCCTAAACAAATACGGGTTAGAAAGTTTCTATAAAACCAAAAAATATATTGAAAAAATAAGATAACATTAATATGAATATAAATAATAACCATATATATAAACATTTGATATATGTATAGTTATGTTTGACTTTCAATAATAAAAATATGGATCCTTAATATTCATTCAATCATATGTCATATGATTTACATGTTATATAATAATAACGAATCGTTTGATAAAAATGGTTCTGGTTCATTTGATATTACATATCGTTAATAAAGATATATGTTAGTTAATATTAAAAATCATTTGACAATTACTAATATATACCTGTAATTTAAAATTTTATAAACATTTGATATTCATATTATAAGAAGTATGTTATGTTTTTAAATTAAAAAATCGTTTTAGAAAATAATCTCGCTCGCTGAGTTACTCTTAGTCTGGTGGTTAGGATGATCCAGCTAATGACTTAGGGCACCGGGGTTCGATTCCTCCCCACTACACTAGTAGAATTAAAAGGAATTTTATGGTGTGGATTAGAATCCAGCTCATACAATAAGCGCATATAGCTCATATGTACCTAAATACCCATAAGCAGAGAAACTACCAGTCATTATGCAATGACAAACAATCACTTCCAATGATCAGCGAGGTTCTCCATGAAACTGAATGAGACCTTTTAATCCGCTTCATGTACAGTAACAAGACCACTAGCTAACTCTCATTGAACCAAAAGAACCTAATACACCTACGAATATACATTGTGATTATATCATCAAGTAATAGTTCATTCAACAAAAGTGAAGAGGCAGAAGAAAAATAACAAGAAAAGACATAAGACGATAATTGGATCTAGAGTGACTCTAGAAGCTCCTTCGCATCTTCTCCTTAAGTGAGAGTGAGAAGGTTGCATTTTATTTATGGTACCATCACTTGGCTGAATGGTTTTGCAAGCCCCACCACAAACGTTTGAGTGAGCCCGAAGGTTACAGCAATGCAGCAGAAAACATGCCAACTAGTTTGCAGAAGGGTAATAATGGCCTATTCCAGAGGTCAAAAAAAGCCAATTATCTTAAGTACCTTGACTTTTGATGCATGACAGATACATGGAAGGATTTGCTCCTGGAAAGACAAGATGACAATCTTTTAAAGTGTTTTAACTTTTTATTTTGTAATTATAGTCAACAAAAATTACATAGATATCGATGGCATACCTTAGGCAGGGTTTTCCTGGCCATGAGTAACCCATTCTTGCAACCAAGTTCGTGCTTAAGTATCTTCAGCTATAATGCACAGAACAACAATAAGTATTAGCAACAATAAATAAATGTACACAAATTAAAAAGCTTCATCTTTGGAACAAAGATTACTCTCTCTCCACGACGGCATTCATCAATCTCATGTTTTCCTGCAAAAGCAATTTGATTGCAGAGTCAAAGAAAAGAAAAGAAAAAGAAACCATTATCCAGTTACAGAATGACATAAACATAGAATAATCAGTGCCTTTTTAAGGCTTTTAATGGAAGAGACGAATGTAGCTTCTTGCTGCTGCTTAGCTCCCTTGTTCAAAACTTTGTTTTGGTTCACAAAATTAGTGATATCTCCCAGTTTTCTTCTCTGTGCAATGTTCATCGGAGGTTCGAGAACCATTTTTTCCCCTTTCCCTTTGATAGTCTTAAATCCTACAGATCAAAACAAGCAAACCAGAAAAATCGACAAACAAACGCGAAGAGAAAACGAACGATTAGCAAAAATCCACAACAGATTAGATTACTGACTCTCAATTTTCCATCTAAACTGGAACAAAACCATATAATATCTGATTTCCTACTTCAAATTAAAACACAGAACTAGGAAGACGATCAGATTTCGTAAGCAAGAGTAAATTCAAACCTTCAACGGCGTGATCAGATTTCGTAACCATTGTGGAAACCACCCTAAATGATCTTCGTGTTTCAACACTGTCGGAATCAGAATTTGAAACTGGGATGGAAAAAAAGAGGACAGAGCGAGCCAATATATACCGACTGATTAAACACGTAACGCAATTCAACACTTTTATAACGGTCTCTCATTTGGATATTACTGATCTTGCTTATAACGGTCCAATTTATACTTGGTGGAACAAACGGATTGAAGGGTCAGTTGGTAAGAAGCTTGATAGGGTTTTGATTAATTCACAATAGCTCAATTCTTTCCCCGCTCTTATGTTGTTTTCTCCTCTAGGGGAATCTCGGACCATGCCCGTTGTTTGATCCACTTTGAGACTCCTATCTCTACTCATCGGAAACACTTTCAGTTCTTCAATTTTACTGCTTCTCACCCACTGTTTCTGCCTCAAGTTGCTCAAGTATGGAATCAGTCTCCTCCACTTTATCACTCCCGTATAGCTTTGTACCTTTTTCATAAGAAACTGAAGCTTCTTAAACCGACTCTTCGTGAGTTGAATAAGACTCAGTTTGGTGACATCCAAATAAGACCAAGTCAGCTTATGCAGAGCTGTGCCAAGCTCAAGATATTGCTTTCAACTTTCCATCTGCTCGTAATTCTAAGGCCGCTGCTGAAGCTCTTTCCCGTTGGCATCATCTCTCTTATATTGAAGAGCAATTCTTTAGGCAGAAATCTCGATTCAAGTGGCTTCATGGAGATCAGTACACCGCTTTTTTCATGATACTACTCAATCAAGAGCTGCCCGTAATTCTATAAAATCACTCACTACTGATTTGGGTTTAGTCCTTACTGATATTGATGATATAAAACATGCTGCTGTGGATTATTTCACTACATTCATGCAGTCTCCGCCTGACACTATTTCCAATTTTCCTGGTTTAGACAACTATGTGGATTTCTGGTGCTCCTCCTCCTCCTCCGCTTTGTTAACCGCTCCTATCTCCCCCCTTGAAATTCATCAAGTTCTTTTCTCCATGCCTCTTAACTAGTCCTCGGGTCCAGATAGTTTTACTTTGGAATTTTATAGATCAGCTAGGCCGATTATTGGTAATGATTTCATTGTAGTGGTTCAATTTTTCTTTTCATACAGTTTTCTGCCTACCGGTGTTAATGCCACTCTTCTAACGCTGCTTTCCAAACACTCATCAACTTCTTAGCTGAAGGACTACAGGCCAATTTCTTGTTGCAACATTCTCTATAAAGTGATTTCCAAAATTCTGGCTAATCGGCTGAAATCCATTCTACCAGATATGATTGAGCCCAATCAAACCGCATTTGTTAAACACAGACTTTTGTTGGAGAATGTCCTCCTTGCTTCTGAGTTGGTAAAGGATTATCACAGGTCTTCTATTCGTCCAAGATTTGCCATTAAGTTCGATATTGCAAAGGCTTTCGACTCCATAAGCTGGCCTTTCATTGTTTTAGTTCTGAGAATTATGCAACTTCCTGATTTGTTTATAAATTGGATTTATCTTTGCATCTCCACGGCTTCCCTCTCTCTTTCTATAAATGGAGATCTTGAAGGCTTCTTCACCAGTTCTCGAGGTATTAGACATGGGTGTTCTCTCTCTCCCTACCTTTATGTCATTGTTAACAATGTTCTCTCGAGGATGCTGAATGTTGGAGCTACCCTTAATCGATTTGGTTTTCATCCTTATTGTAAGGATGTTGGTCTTACCCACTTGAGCTTTACTGATGATATGCTAGTCTTTTCAGATGCTTCTCCTCATTCTCTCCAAGGTATTCTTTATATTTTTGCTGAGTTTGGTACAATGTCAGGCCTTTGAATTAATCTTGCAAAATCGACTTTCTTTGCGGCTGGTAGAATTCAAATAGAGACTTTTCATGCAGTTTCAGAGGCATGAATCACTATTGGTACGTTTCCCATCCGTTACCTTGGACTCCCCTTATGCACTAAAACTATGTCTCATGTGGATTATGAACCCCTCATTGATAGAATCCGTTCTAGAATGAATTCCTGGTCTTCCAAACTTCTCTCTTTTGCTGGCAGACTTCAATTAATAAAATATGTGATTCTTAGCATCACTAATTTTTGGTGCTCCACCTTTTATCTACCAAGTCACTGCCTTAAAGATGTTGAGAGTTTGTGTTCAGTTTTTCTCTAGTCCAATTCTCCTTCTATATCATCCAAAGCTAAGGTTAGTTGGGAAGATATTTGTTTTCCCAAGGATAAAGGTGGTTTGGGTATTCGATTACTTCAAAAGTGTTTACTTTTCATCTGATTTGGAGGCTCCTCACTTCTCATTCTTCTTTCTGGGTCATGTGGACTGTGCATTATCTTCTACGGTACAACTCCTTTTGGGATGTTCAACTGAACTCACATGCCTCTTGGATGTGGAGAAAGCTTTTAAAACTCATACCTGAAATTTATGCTTTTAGCAAAGTGGATATCAACTAGGGTCTCAACTCATATTTTTGGTTTGATCACTAGAGTTCTTTGGGGAGTCTACACAATATTATGGGTGATAGTGGTATCCGATACCTTGGCATTCCTCGTACTGCCAAGGTCGCTGAGGCTTTTTCAGAAGAGGGATTGGTCTTTGGATCTGCTAGCTATCGCCGTTTCCCTAATATCATTCACACGCTTTGCTTGGAACAAGGCCCTAATCCGGAATCTGGCAGTGATACCTTCTTATGGCGTCATGCCTCCTAGGATTTCAAGCCGTTTTTCTCCTCCTCTAAGACCTGGGACCAATTGCATTTGAATCGTAATAAGGTTCATTGGCATACTTTGGTTTGGTTCCCTCAAGCTGTTCCTCGCTTCTCGTTTATCGCTTGGCTTGCTCTGTGTGATAGACTAAGCACCGGGACTCGTATGCGTCTTTGGGGATTGACGCGGGACTGTGTTTTATGTGGTGATCCTAATGAATGTCGTGACCACTTCTTCTTCACATGCCCTTATAGTTATTCTGTTTGGAATACTCTTAGTGCTAACTTGTTGGGCTCTCATTTCTCTTCGGACTGGTCAATTTGCGTTAACACTATGTCCTCCTCTTTGCTTCCATTCATGGACCGAGTCCTTGCTAAACTTGCCTTCCAAGCAACGTTGTATCACATATGGAGGGAGCGTAATGCTCGTGTGCATGGGAGACCTATGTCCTCTACTTATAATCTCTCTTGACTTATTGTGAAGACTATACACAATAGGATCTCATCCCTTCATTATCCCTTTCCTCATAGACTTGAAGATTTAAGGCGTCGATGGTTTGAGATCCATTTGGGATTGAATTGGTTCGTTTGTATTTGCCTTTGTTTAGCTTTCTCTCTTTTTCCTTTTGTGTATAGACCTTTTTGTTGATATATAATTTTCACATTTCATAAAAAAAACACTTTTTTTGGAAAATCGGTTTTGACATTTGTTTGGAAAGACAAATAGTGTTGATTTTATGCTATGAATCAAAATCAAAGTTAAAATTATCACTAAACACAAGTTAAAACGTTTGTTTCTTTTTTTTCCCCGTTTGTTTCTTTTTTTCCCCGTTCAAGTGAAGAGGTTTGTTAAATGAAGTTTTTCAGTCTATCGGTAAATCCAAATTTAATGAACTCTTTATTTAAGATCGAGTAAAACTAATTCATAGATCATCAGAAAGACAAAACAAAAGGTCTTATATGAACCAAGTCTGCAACATTCAAACAATGGCCAGTGACACTCTGAAATCCACTGTTTTGTGATTTTCTCTGCAGTAGAGAAGGTTTAATTAGCTATGTTAAATGCTGTCTTCATGCTTTGCACAATATGTGGTAATGTCTCGAGATTTTCCTCAATGGCTTTGTGCACACAACTCTCCATTTCGTTAACCGCTTCAGGCCTTATCTTCTGGAGCTTTGTAGCCTCAAATTTGTCTTGACAAACCATCAATGATCTGTTTAGTCTTTCCTAAATCATTCACTTCACAAAGATCAGTTACCATCTTTATTAGATGCACCAAAACGTTATGTATATCATCTTTTTGTGGAAACTTTACCTGAAACTGAGCCATTTCGTTTTCGAAATGCTGTTGAGATTTGACAACGGGAACACTGCAGTACTCGACACAGTTACTTATTTCATCTTGCTTTCTTCTTCTATCAAAGCACTCGTATGCACATTTGAAATAAGCTTGCTGCGACAAATGAATTTGTTGTACAGAGTGATTAGTTCAAATGACTGAAACTCAATCACTATAGCAACCAAAGGAATAACAGAAGGTGTTAACATAATGTCTCTGAAGACAATATTACAGAAACGAAACCACAGTAACTTTCAGGCATTCTAATCTGGTCTAAAGAAAAATATAGAACGAAATATGAGCAAGTTTTCAGACATCTAGCTCAATCCATCAAAGTTTAGATCCCAGGAATGAGACAGATATTGTTATCAAATATCACTAACAGAGCAAAGTTCCCATTCTAAAGAGTAACGGCTTTCCTGTTTAAAAATAAGCTCGACCTTGCAGTTTCGAGTACAGAGATTGTGACCAAACCAATAAATACTCCATACCCAGAAGCTAAGCATTGTGAAAGAGTTAAATCAGAAAGAATACATTAAGGATTCGAGATCAATGGGTGCTGAGCTCGAGACAAATAGAGACCTGGAGGGTGAAATTGATGTGATCTTGGACAGGAGAAAGTTGAGCCTGAGCAGCTGCGTTAACTTCTTCAAGCTTACTTCGTAGCCTTGCGGACACAATTTGCTCCTCTGCCGCAGCGATGTGATCCATCGTCTCTCTCTCTCTCTCTCTCTCTCTCTCTAATTCCTTTGGTCTTCCTTCCTAGCGTGATTTTGATTTTAGGGCTTAGGGTTTTAGCGAGCTGATCTCGGAAACAGACAATGTTGGGTCGTGTTAGGTTCCCGAGTATCTCTAAACCGGTATGCTATTTCACCAAACTAACCGATATAAACCGAAAGAGACTGATGGCTCGAGGCGTGGTCCATATTGGTTCGTTGATTCAATTCAAAACACTCGATATAAATACTAGTAGTACTATGTTCTTAGACTGGAACCTCAAGCTAAATTAAAACCATTAATTTGCATTAGAATAAATGTAATTATTACCAATGTAGAGGAATAATACAAGTCCAAGTAAACCGAGTTGGGGATTAAGCAGTAATATAGCAGAAACAGTCATCACCGACTTCATGGTCTCCATTAATATATGTTCCTGAGACATCTTCAGACTAACGTTTTGGGGTTATCTTACAATCTTGAGACAGAGATTTTAGAGGTTGTGAATCAAATTATCGAGATGGTGAATTAGAAGACTTGAGATTGAAAGCAGGAGATGTTGGAGTCTTGATAGGAGCCCAGATATCAGCTCCATTGGTTTGAGCAATCCCTGATGTACACTCTATTGGGACAAGACATAAACCTCTGGTTCTAAGGCTATAATCTTCCAGCTCTTCTTCCTAGTTACAGAGACTTGGACAAATCAGATTCCAGATTGGGGATTTTGAGTAGCTATCCGAGTAAGAGAGTCATCAAGATTCTGCTCACCTGTCTATAAGTGGGCGTTGCTTGCAGGTATGGAGCGCTTAGAACCTGTACAGACAATTGATCAAAGTTATTGTTGGGGTAAGAAGATACAAATGTAACATGTTTTTAATTTGAAGACTCTATTCAGACCTTGACTTGTTCTTGAAGAAACTGAATGTATTGCATTGCCTCTAGAAGAACTGAAGCAGTGTCGGTCTGCAGAGACAGAGACTTGAACATGATTAGAGAAGATGAATAGAATGTAGGAGAGATCATTTCGACCAAGTGATACCTTTCCGTAAGGTGAAACTAGCTGTTGAAGAGCTGAAATACGTTCTCCCAACTTGTCCTTCCTCTCCTGATTAAACCACAAGACAACAAAGTTACAAGATCATTAGCATGCTGGTCCAGGAATAGCAGGGAGCTTCATGGCCCACAATGAATTCTGATTTTTGAAGATTGAGAGTATCACAAGACCTTGGAAGAGAAAGAGAGCTCGGACTTGTGTCGTTTAATGCTGTTATTCTCAAGAGAGCATACACTACGCTTATTCTCCATCATCATCATCATCTCTGCCAAGTCTCTAGAGTACTCCATTCTTTGTCACCAAACATATACCAAATAAAAATCGGCTTTTCAGTATAAGAAACTGATTTACTTGCTGCCCTTTAAAAATGAAAATGCTGAAAGGGAGAGCTAGTCTCAGGGCAAGTTGCAGAAACAAACATATGATTACAACTCAACAAACTTGCTTTTTTGCAGCATAACCAAAGACAATTCTATACGCATTGATGTATATTATGAGACAGACAAACAAACCGGTGGGTATGTTCTAATGTAATTATAAGATGTGAACTACAAAGGATTGCAAATCTAGGTGTGGACCAACCAATGAATTGGAAGATACGACTTTTTGGATTTTGGATTAGATAAATTATAGCCAGACCAATGGTCAAAGGAAAGTAGATAATGGTCAGAGGTTAGCCCTATAAGATCACATCGGCTTGAAGTATTATTTAAAGTTTAGTAGCATAATAATCATAGTTAATTAAATAAGATATAATACTTTGCTTCCATACGAAGACAATACATTCATGACATTCTTACACAAGAAACTACGAAATTCACTCATTAATTAGTTCATTTAAGAACTGGTCAATCAATAAAGGTGCATTTTTTGTTTTGTTTTGTGGCGTTAATTCCATTAGAAATTCTACATACAAGATTTAAAGCTATAGACAAATAATAAAGACAAAAAAGAAAAGTATAGTCTTTAGATAGTTAAAGTTGTCAAATAAGAAAACCAAAAATGAGGAAGAAAACAGAGTAAACAAAGAAGAAGTAAGAGAAAGAGAGAGAGAGAGAGAGGAAAGACTCATCAGAAAGAGGACACTAACCTAACAAGAACTTCACAATGTGGTGAATTTTCTTCGGCTAGCTTTTAGGCTTCTAAGTTCTAACCTAAAGCAGATAAGACGATGATGAAACACATGAATGGAGATTTTGGTCCTAATGGAGAGGTTTTGCGTATGGATGAAAAGGCGTCGTAACTTAAAAGAGTTGTGAGAAAGGACAATCAATCGCAGAGAGAAAGAGAGAGAGTTTGATATACAGAAGAAAGCAAAGAGAAGAGGGAACTACGTTTCATATGTCTTTTTCTTCGTTTTGTTTTTCCTTTCGTCTTCTTCATTTTATCTAAATAAGTATATATTATGAAACAAAACAAAAAAGTATTGTTACGAAAATAACTATAACATGTGTAAATTTCATTCCTATTTTTTAATTCGAATGTAACTGTACCGGATTATCGTGAATAATCTGATATTTCGAAAGTAATCATGATTTTTGTTTTTACATTAATTTCATGAAATTTAGAGTAGTAGTTTAGGAGTTTAGGAATGAAATTGAAATGTAAAAATACAAAGTTGACAGCTAATGTACAACCAATGAAGGGAGGTCCTTTTACCAGTCCCAGATAGAAGTCGCTTTCATTATTTTCATCATAAATACATTTCATTATTTTGAAAGTGACATTTGATTATTTTAATATTTTGTTTTGTCAAAATGATTTTGACCAATTCTGCTGCATCTCTCTTCTTTTTCTACTTTTTGCTTTCCTTTTATTTTTCTACGAGAGAGGTTAAATGCATTCATTGCAGTGTAACATTCATTCACATTCACCTTTCAACTATAGTATTACAGTTTCTCAGCTTTTTCTACATATGAGAACAGAAGACATCTCTCGTCTTTTTGTTTTTTCCTCAGTAATATTATCAACCAAAAAAAAAATATATATATTTTGTTATTTGTCAACAATATGTTATTTTCCTTGATCAACCAAGTAAAGTTTTGAGTTACTGGATTGTACATCTCTCATTTTAACAGCAATTAGAGTACTAACGTGTTTAATATTTGAGATCTAGTGTAAATAATACTTGTATTAGAAAAGCAAAAGAGCGTTGACATTATAGAAGTCTTACAATAACTGAAATAAAAAATTACAAATAACTGAAACAAACCATTACTGAAAGTATTACCACTATTCCTAAAAGCATGTTTGACTATGTTATAAGTATTCCTAGGGTTGTTAATTTGGGTTTAGAAACCCATTTATTAAATGGGTATATATTATTAATTCAGACCCATATAAACCTATTTACTAAAAAAATGATAAATGAGTTTATATGGGCTTACCTATCCAAACCCATTTATTAAATGGGTTTTTAATTAACTAAATGGGTCCCCAATTAAACCCAAATGAGAAAACTGATTCAGCCTTATTTTCTGCTCTCGCCGTCGTCATTCTCCTATCTCGTCGTCATTCTCCTATCTCGACACTGAAGACTGAATCTGGGTCAAGTCGCCGTCGAAATTGAAAGATCTTAGTTTTTTCGTTCCTCTCGGTTAGTCTTCGTTCCTTATTTCTTTTACCGAAATCGCGTTTTTGGGCATCAAATGTGTTTAGGGTTTACCGATTTCCAGCTTCTCTGTATCAGATTGCTGCTCTTCGTTTCTGGGTTATTTCTTATACAGCCGATCTCTCAAACTTGTTCCCTTTTGATTCACATACATTTAGAATTTAGGATCCCAAAGCCGATAGGTTATCAAATGGAGTCAAATTAGTTCTACATTCTCGTTCTGAAATGATTAGTAAGCTATGTAATTGAGATTTAATCGTGGGTTTGTTCCAAATCTTTGTGTCTGTGTGTATGATTTTGTCTTCAAAGAATCTCAAAGGATGATAGATCGTACATCTATATTGAAAACAAACATTGTTCCAAATTGTATGAACTTTATTAATAGGAGACGTAGCTGAGTGTCTGAAGCTGCAAATAGATATGAAATCAGTGAGAACCAATTTGATCACTGTTCTTATCAGTTTCTTGAATTAACTTTTTAGTTATTTTGCTTATCCCTTATCTATAAAGGTTGTTCCTTAGCAAAAATCTAGTCTTCCACTATAATGAGAAACTTCTACTGCTAGTCTCTTAATGAGGATTATGAATTATTGAGAATTTATTAGGTTTTGGATGTGTCTTATCTCTAGTTATGTTCTGCTGCAGACAGTGTTTCCGCAGAAACGCCAAGGAGATTAGATTCATCAAGGTAACTCGTCAATCAGTTTTATGTGAATAGATCCATCAAAATTTCAAGTGCATCCAAATCTGAAGTCAAGCCTTGTTTTAAAGTTTAACGGGTAAGTTTAATCTCATCTTGACATTAATTAATGTCGTGTAACTAAGGAACAAAGAATCAATGCAAATGACGTTTTACAGTCAAAACGATGAACATGACTCATGAGTCATGATGATCTCTCTCTTTCGTGGCGTTGACATTGACTCACTTTAGAACTGACCTTAAGAGATAAGAGAGTTGAACTTGAAACAACTTTATAAATTACGTGCGACTTTTCTCATATTTATCATGATTCATTCTATTTAATAAATAGTTACATCTATTAGTCTATAACTTTAGTTTTGATCTGATCACCGAACCCATTAAGAGAGTTTTATTTAAAACTTTTTCTTTAAAGATGTAAACTTTTTGACTTGGTTTGTTGCATTATCGTTTACTTTGACATGCTCTTGTAGTAGTAGTTGTTGAAAGCTAATCTTCTATTTTACTGTTTTCATCATATCTTACTATCTTTTGCTTTTTTACAGAATAGATTTGGAATCTCTACATTTAATATCGATATTAAATGCCCAGAACGAGGTTATCGAAATGAATGAGGAAGATGCTCAGTTCGATCAAGCAGTAGAACTAAGTGAAACTCAGTCTCAGCAAAGTCATACGCAACCGACTCAAACTTCACGTAAGAGACGCAAAACTTCTGCTGTTTGGCATGATTTTGTTTTATTGGGGTTAGAAAATGATGGAAGAGAAAGGGCTAGGTGCATCCATTGTGGTACTAAGTTAGTGGTTAATAGTACATCACATGGTAATTATGGAACACATCACTTGAGTCGACATTTGTCTACTTGTCCAAAAGTCCCTAAGAAAATAGATAGGCCTACATATGATCACAATGTGGATCGTGAGATGACTAGTGAGATAATCATTTACCATGATCTACCATTCCGATATGTGGAATATGAGAAAGTTAGGGCAAGAGACAAATATCTAAATCTAGATTGCCAGCCTATTTGTAGACAAACTGCTGTTGTTGATGTGTTTAAGAGATTTGAGGTTGAAAAGAAAAAGTTGAAAGAAGTATTTGCAAAGCATCATGGCCGAGTTTGTTTTACTTCAGAC